>CAUYPK010115415.1:0-70637 GCA_963574355.1 Loris lydekkerianus | reverse complement strand
CTAAGACAGGGACCAAACCATTGATGTTTGTATCCCCATGACGGGTAAGACTGAAACTGCAAGAGCAGGCAACCTAAGACAGGGGCTATGTTTTTCTGCCATACAAAAAACAAAAGAGGAAATTGTTGGGCCCTGCCATGTGCCTGAGGCCTAGTGCAACTTCCTGAGCCTGACTAGAAATAGATCCATCGAGCTACTTCTGCGTAGCAATGACTCAGCAAGACCCGGCCTGAAACTGCCTCTACCTAGATACAGCCAATGTGGTACCATGCCACTGGCCCGACCCTGTCACTCACCTCTTCCCCCGCCTTCTTTCCCTGCCCCTTCTTCACAATATAAAAATAAATAAATTCGAAAAAAATAAAAAAAAGAAAAAAGAAAAAAAAAAAAAAGATATACAATGTCTCATTATACTCATATTTAGTTATTTCTAGTATTTGAAAGAAGGGGACTTTCAAGATCACAGAGATGTAGTTTTCCCACTAGGATTGAGCTCTTAGAAAATACACACAACTCACTGCACAAATGCCAGTGCACTGTTAGGCTAACTGCTGCTGGCACTCTCTGCCACTGCTGTTATTTCGCTTCCTTTTCTATTACATAAACACCATTCCCACTCCATTGTGCAACCTCAGACATATAGCACAATTTGAACCAAACTCACAAATTAATAAAGACTACTTGTCTCTTTTCCTAAACAAAGAATTGAAGGTCTAATTTTACATTAAGCAACTGCCTTTTTTTTTTTTTTTTTCAGCAGGGAGAAATATTTCCACTCAGAAAGTTGTAAAATTATAGGTATAGCATTAAATTAAAATTGAAACTTTTTCTATCAAACTATGATTTGCTAAATAAGGGTATATACTTTTTGAATTCTGATAAAGTAAAAGAATTAGAGTAAACTTTTATAAAGGAAAAATATTATCATATTTTTGATTCTTTAGAATTTAAGCATAATTTAATAATTATTTAAGTATTTAAGTATAATTTAATAATAATTTTGATTTGAATTTAAGTATAATTTAATAATAATTTTGATTCTTTAGAATTTAAGTAGTCTAAATTGATTTACCTTGCAAGCTTTTTATTATATTAATAAAACATGTTAATCCATTGAGTTATAAACCTGTTTCTATCTTCCAAATAGCAAATATGCAAGATTTACTGGAAAACTTCCATTCTTCTATCAAAAACTGGCAAAGTGACTAGGTAGAAGGTATAAGTACAATAAAAATGGAGTCCCCACTGTGCATGGGTCCAAAATACATGAATTTAAGTTATCACAGTTTGGTAAAATAACACCAGCTGCTCAACAGAGGAATTCAAATTTCAGTAACCACATTAGGTTGCCTGAGAAGAATCACAAAAAATGCAAACTTGGTTGCTAGCTCTTCAGTTCACAAATCCCTACTGTGTAAAAACACCTGCCCATCGTGGTCAGCGACCACCCTTGTCCCTTCTTTGAAAGCGTGCCAGGCTCTGGTGTCTGTGTCCCCAGTATGTGGTTCATGCTCAGGCAGCAAAGCACGTAGCTCTGTTGCCCCTTGATTTCCAGCGACAACCCCACGTGCCATTAAAAAAAAATAAATAAATAACAACAACAACAACAAAAAAAAAACCCCAGATAATCAAAAGAAAGGTTTGGTCAATACAGATGAGAGAGCAGCAAAGAAACAAAAACTGATGATGCTGGAAGAGAAATCTGAATAAAATGTAAATGGAGTTATAGAAGAAATAGCTGACCTGGGAAGTGTTGGCATTTCACATTTGAGAATTTAGATATGCAGCTAGAGGAAGTTAGTGAAAGCAAATTTATTGACACAAATTAAGGAAAATGGTTATGACATGGAGGATGGTGAGGTCCTAGAGAAAGCAATGCAACAAAACAACTTCACTCTTGAAGGAACCCTCAGAGATATTTCGGGACTGGAAAGTACAAAGGATAAAATGTCAGGTGAAAATGTATACACATGTTAAGAAATGAAATAACTATTAAATTTGAAATACTCAAGTCATATTTGTCAATACTTGATAGATTTGACTTGCACCCTTACAATATGCTCCATAGGTGTAGTCCGACCATTAACTCTCCCTTATAGTTTTTTCCTTTCTTAAAATGTCTACACTCTTTTTGGAACCCTCTATATGTGTGTGTCTCTCTGTGTGTGTGTGTGTGTGTATAATTACACGTATGAAGAAAGAAAGGTCAGACATATTAAAAAGAATCTGAACATAACCTTTTTCAGTGTATATGGGCACACTTATTGTTTGACGGTTAAGCAACATCACTGCTATAAGAAGAAATTATCTAATTTATGATCATTTAAAAATTTACTGTTTAATAATTATTTGATATTTATAATAAATCCAGACAAGTATTCATTTTTATTTATATTTTACTTCCAATGACAATAATTTTCAAACTGTTTTGTATTACTATTTTATATTTGTAAAAGTAATATTAAGTCAATGTTTACTTACAGTTTTTCGAAAATTTTGTATCCATTTTCATATCCATTAACTGACCTCCTGTATCTTTCACCATTAAACAAATAATAATAGGAATGAGAAAGTCAAATTTTGCATTTCGATGTAGTATCTTCATATCAAAGAGAATCCATAGTCTTTCGTCCTCAATATCAGGTGTGTTATTATCTTTGAATAAGAGATGAATTTGAACTAAAATAAAATTTTTGATAAACTAAAGGACATTGTCAAGACCAGAATCTTTAATTCTTTGTATGTGATCAATAATTTTTTTTATTTTAGTTTGTAAATTATGTTATACTTATCTTATTTTTGATATTTTAAAAGTTTCCTGTACATAACATATAAAGGTAGTTCATTTTATTTGCCATACATGTATTTACAAATTCCTATTATGTTTAATTGCTATAACAGATTCTGAAAACATGGAAGTTAATAAGAATATTTCCTATCGTTATGAATATAATCAATATGATAAATATAATAACATACATATGCAACATTCCACGAGAATTGGCACAGGGAAAGTTTTCACTGAGTCAAAGGGATTTCTGAAAGTTCTGTTGGGTTTACACACACTTCCTTCAGTTCAGCGGTCCCCAACTTTTTTGGCACTAAGACTGGTGTCATGGAAGGCAATTTTTCCCGGGAAGGGAGTGTGTGGGAGAGGTGGAGAGTGGCTGGCTGCTATACATACAAATGAAGGTACTTTCTTTCTTTCTCACTCTCCCTCCCTTTCCTTTGCCTGCCACTCACCTTCTCTTGGGCAGCTAGGTTCCTACCTTTCACAGAAGACAGAACACAATTTTTCCATGAGTCAGATGTTGGGCCACATGTTTGGCCTCTAAGTTATTTTGTAATGGTTTATTTTCTAAGTTTTAGCTCTGCGTTACATTGCTCTACTGCTTGGAACATTTCTCCTACTCTGTCTTTCAGACCTTCTATTTACTTTTATTTAATTTTGATTTTCCTATTTTTAATTTCTAAGACTAGGGGAGTGTTTTAGTCTTTATCTCATAGTTTCCTGCATTATTTTCTTCTCTTAGTACTACTGTATGTCTTAGCTAGTTGATTATTTTAAGAATTTAATTCTTACATTATCCTTTCTCTATTATCTTTGTTGATACAAATCTCTCACCTTCCCTCCCCCTCTCCTTTCACCCTCTCTTTCCCTCCCTCTCTCCCTCCCTGCCCCCTCCCTTCCCTCTCCCGTTCCCTCCCCTTCTCCCTCCTCCTCCCTTCCTCTCCTTCTCCCTCTTTCTCCAATTGTTCGTTTTTGTCTCTTTCATTTAGGTTTTATTAAGTATCTTGAGATTTTGATCTTCTATATATAATTAAATTGAAGTCTATTGAAATTCTCTGTAGAAAAGAAAGGGAAGTTGTTGACTAGTGCCCTTCTGTGTTTGGTAGTGATCTGTCCACCTGGTCCCTCCCAATGCCAATCTGTCCATGTCTTCCATTCCTGTAAAGAAGAATCTCCTAACTTCTCGCCTTGTGGGCTGTGTGTCTGGATGCTGGGAAGAATATAGAAGTGATCAGACTGGAGATTCTCCCAAGTCAGGATTCAGTCTTTCACCAAATCTGCCTGGTATCAGCTTGGTGCCTCACCCCTGCCTTCAGCTACCCTTGTGTCTTAAATCTTCCCAGAATACTTAGCTTCCTATATGTGAGCGTGTGTGTACGTCCGTGTGGGGAGGTAGCAACTTGCCTGAGCAGGGTGGAGGCAGGAACCGACGGCCAGTAGTGGCACCTGGAGACCTTAACATTTCTAGCCCCATGCCTCTCCCAGCCTTGCAAGAGCCCAGCTTTCTCCCAGTGCCAGGTCCTTGGGCACATTTTCCCTGAAGCTTGACCTGGTTTCACAGGCATCAGCTCTCTGTAAGCGCTTAGATTGTAACTTCCTTTGAGCTCTTGAGCTTCTCCGTCAGCTTTCTATTTTTGCAAAATTTTATTATATAAAATTTGTTTTTGTTCCTGATGCTTAATCCTCTTTTCCTTCTATTTCACTATATTTTGATTGTTTTTTAGAAGAGAGAGAAGATAAACGCATATGTTCAAACTACCATTTTTAGGACCAGATAGCATACAACACATTTTGTAGGGAAGAAATGAAGAAGAAATGATCCAATAGGAGTTAAAAAGAAAAGCAGAACAAATCTCTGCACCATCAGGCCCAGGAGTTGCTGAGAACATGAGACCGGAGAGTTACATTTAGATACATCATAGCACAAATCAAAACACACTGAATCTGTAGCTCCTTATTCATCTTGCTTTATTCAACAATATTTATTCTGTTATTTTTACTGTGATGTGAATTGGCCTTATACTAAATTCAGGAAAAGTGAGGTTCTTTTCAGCACCAGTTATCACAAGAATATATGACAAAATTAAGATTTATTTTACTAATTATGGGAAAATTAGTATATATTTATTTAAATATACAATGTTTTGAATGTTTTTATCTTCAGAAATTAGAAAAATGTTACCATTTGATTTATTATGCAAGTAAATATGTGTTTATTTGATACAGTGTCATTTCTACATATGAACAATTATTTTTCAAAACATCTGACAACTGAAATCTTTTGACATTCAGGTTTCATAACCCTGATGCATTTTTTAAATTTCAAGAATTTATAAATCTTTTTATCATCATTGAAAGTTAGTTTTCCCATGCCTCACTGCTTCTGAAAGAAATAACAAGTAGCCATTTTTTAATCAAATACCAACTTGATCTGAGTCATAGGAATCATGCAAGATGGATCTGTAAAAGGACCAAGGAAGTCATCTGGCCTACACAGCAGATTTTTTTTCATTGAAGTAAAATATTTGGGGCCCCCTTTTACAAGAGAGATAACTCATACTCATTATAATAGTATAATTAGTATAATTAGTATACTCATACAAATTAGTTTCTGCTACTGCTAAGACCTTGTCTCCTGTTTCCCTAGATCAGTGCTCTCAAGTTCCCAAGGGAAATGTTTTAAAAAATAGTGTTTGCTCTATCATGAGAAGAGTTGGAAGATATACACCTATAAAGGACATACAACTCTATAGATACATTTAGGACAGTGCCTTAGCCCAATCAGACTGCTGTATCAAATGCCATGGACTAAATGGCTTAAAAACAACAAATTTATCCATCACAATTATGGATGCTGGAAGTCCAAGATCAAGGCACTAGCAGATATGGTGTGTGGTTAAGAGTTACTTTCCTTGGTGGCGCCTGTGGCTCAGTGGGTAGGGCGCCGGCCCCATACACTGGAGGTGGTGGGTTCAAACCCAGCCCCGGCCAAAAACTGCAGAAAAAAGGGTTACTTTCCTCGTCAGTCTATAGAAGGCACTTTCCCACTGCATCCTCATACGGTGGAAGGATCAAGGCATCTCTCTAGAGATTCTTTTACAAGAGCACTAATACCATTTTCAGAGTTTAATCAGTCTTATCTCTTAATATCATGACAGTAGTGACTAACAGTTGCATGCAATGCAGGGTCAGTAACTGACCCCACTGTGGTTTTGCTGTTGTCTGTTTATGACAAGAGTTGCAGTTTCCCCGTTTATGATTTTGGTTATTAAACCCTTTCTCACCATTCATGACATTTTCTGATGTCAGCACTCTTGGATCAGCAGTTCTTGGCATGTTTTTATAGGTAGCAGTGAGTTATGGTCTCTTTTCTAGGAAAAATTGGTGTTCTATTTTTTTCTAAGTGTTTTTCGTAGTGAAATTACTAAGTAATTTATTTGTGTTTGATGAAGATCCAGGTATGTATGACTGAAATTATAGAACACCTGATAATTCTGTAAATCCATTTGTGTCAAACAATGACTTAACTTTCTTTTCTTATTATACAGACATAAATATGGTGAAGACACAATATAACTGTCAGTAGCTGAGATAGAGGAATATCTGATAGTGTCAGATAGTGAAGGAAATAATGAGGACATTGTCACTAGTTCAGATAATGAACAAGAAGAATTCATAGGGGTAAAACAGAAAATTATTCATTCTAAGGAAGAGAATAAAGAAGAAGATAATGATGATAGAGAAGAAGGAATGCAAAATATGAATATGGAGCCCGAGAGCAGAGGACCACGCCAGGCTGTAAAAATGGAACAGTCTGTGGAGCAGATGATGGCACCATCAGGAATGGCCTGGAACTCACAGCTGATAGGGATCAAGGGAAACAACAAGTGCTAATATGAGAACTCACCCACGAATATGATCGGGAATAGAACCCAAAACTTCACTGCGTGCTTTCCAACTATTTATTGATAATGAAACTGTGAATGTAAGTATCAAGTTTACAAACCAGAAACTACATCTCGTCAACAAGTTATGTAAGGATGTATTCATCCAAAATTCTGTTGATTTTGTAAAAGAAGAAATATGTATGAGAGAGGATGCCTGGGAAGGGTGAGATCTAGGAGAACAGAGGTCTACTCAGGGAGACCCCAAGGATACACCTGCAGGGTCCTCTCCATGGCCACTCAGCTTTTAGGAATTTGTAGATTTAACTTCCTGGGACCTATAAATTTCCACTTGTGTGAAATCCTGTAGTTCTGTGGGGACTGGAACAGCTTCTCCTCCTTTATTCAAACTGATCAATGAGAAAGGTACCTGTGGGTTGGGACTTCTTGAATGGAGATTAAAAGGGAAGGACCAAGTTGATCGGGGAGCATAGCCATTTTGAATTCTTCTATGCTGTTTGCTTTACTGGCTGAAAAAAAGCCCTTCCTCTTATAGACATGGTGTTTGGTGCTCTTTCTCTCCATTGGGCCTCATCCTCCTGCAACATTAGGACTAATTGTAATTCTTCTAAATTGTGGTGTACACTGTCAAAATAAAAACACTACCTGAGAGTTTTTTCAGTGAGGAGAATTTTCCTGTTTGCTATGTTCTCAGAACACAGAATGGGACTCCTACTGTAATGTCTGTTTTGATGATGCTGCAACGCGTGAAGTTTACAGACTGCATGCTAAGTTGGCTCCAGCTCAAGAGCTTTGCAATTTGGTTATATACAAGCTCTCACTTTACTACAGCCCTCCTGAGTCCATCAGTGTTGATGAGGAACTGATGTCTTTCCCTGGACGTTGTCCATTCAGACTTTACACACCAACTAAACCTGAAAAATACAGAATTACAGTGAATCTTTTGAATGATTCTTGTAGAAACTACTGTTTTGTGGCAGAGCCATATGAGAAGAAATCAGAGAAGCTTCTGAGAAATTACAATAGTGGCTCCAAGATTATAAAAAGACTGGTTCAAAATTGTCATTTGGATCATTTGATATAAAACATTATCACGGTCAGATAACTTACCTCCATCGCCTTGGCTTTGGACTTGTTTCAAAAGAATATAACTACAGTTGGTACTGTTCTCAGTGACATCAATAAAAGGGAAATGCCTCTAGAACTCAACCCAGCAACAATGAAAAACTCTCCATAGGATATAGTAAGATTTGCCTTCTCTCCCTAGGTGACATTAGTAAGTTAATGTTCCAAAGACAGGAAAAGGAGTTAGTTATAGTACTTTCCACATAGCATGAAGATATGAAGGTGACAGATAAGAAGTCTGATGTAATCCGCTTTTATAATGCCACTGAAGCAGGTGTTGACACACTTGATAAGTGCACGAGAACATATCCCTGTCATCGAGTTCCTGCGTTGGTCCCTGGCAATTTTCTTCAATATCAACTACATTGCTGTACACAAATTGTATGCGATTTTTTGGGAAATAAATAGCCACTGGCCATGACTTCCTTTGAAGAAACAATCAGGAAGAAAATCTCTTTGAAATATTTGGCATAACGTCTCTGTGAGGAACACATAAGAAGGATGTGCACAAAAAATGTACAATGGCAATGAAATTTTGTCAGCATGAGTGCAATCAAGGACAAGGCACAGGGACAAGAGGAATAGTCTTTACTGAAAAAAGAGGAAAACGTCAAGGACAAGGAGTAAAAATCTTACCCCAAAAAGTTCACTGCTACCTTTGTCCCCATGGAAGAGTGAGAAAGTATGTGAACACATACAGTGAATGCAGCAAATGCGTCTGTCTCAGCCACACATTCAAAGAAGAAAATACAATGGAAAGTACATGCAGAGAATGTGATTGAAGTGTTGTTAGTTACTTGTACAATGGTATGTAAAAAATATATATATATGTTTTTCGTGAATTTATGGTACTATTTATTCTGAGTTCAGTGGCTGAACCCCCCGCCCCCAGTGGTGTTCATTGGGTACCAAATTGTCCCTGGTTTATGACTGCTATATTTGGACATAGGAGTTGTGAAGGAACACAAATATTCAGACCATAACACCCAGTGTTGTTAGGTTCTGTAGAACAAGAGAGTCTGAACCCTTAATTGTTTACAGTAACTGAATCAGTCACTGGACAACCCATCCCAATGAAAACTTCTCATATGTTAATGGCTCCATACATATATTTATACCCTCTTCTCTCTCTGAAAGGTCACCTGTGCAGTTAGTGAGGAATCAATCATCCCAGGTAATGCGTAACTCATGTACACCAGAGTCAAGATGTGATATTTCAATTGCTAGTTTTCATACATGTGGGAAAATATCAACCAGCTTGAAATTGAGAAACCACAGTCATTTCCTCTTTCATTTAAAGCACATTTTAAATGCAGAGGTCTGTGAGGCAAAAGGTTGATGCATTGAGCTGCTGCTGCATGTCGCCCCTTGCCAAAAGGGTCTTGGTTTTTGCCCTAGCTTGGTACCTGTTTCAATATACTTTACAGGTTCTAGGTAAATATGACATTCAGATGTGATTCCCTGGAGTACTGAAAGCTACCGAGATGGTATTATCCCAAATAACAGATGATGGGGATATTTTCCTGTTTGTGGCTCATCTTTTTCTTTTAATTCTTATTTTTTTCCATATTTAATGAAATCAGAGAATGTTGCTCTTGGTGTATGTAGGTAGGTAGAAATAAATTATAAACTAATTGCATTTAAATTTTTATAAGATTATATAAATATGTATCATGAGCAAAAGTATATTTATTATGATAATAAGTGAATGTGTGTGATGAGGGCAAAGAAGGGATGGAAATGAATGACGTCAGGAATGGAAATGATACACCCCCCATTTGTTCATGAATTTGAATATGTGTATATGATGTACAATATGTTTTTATGTTTATCTTTCTAATATAACTACTTAGCTTTAATTTTAACTGTGGTTTTGTCCTCACATACTTAATTTCTTGAATTTTCTTAGATGACTGTACTTAATATATTAACTTAGAATTATGTGTTGTTCTAACCAATATTGTCCTTATATTTTCAAAACCAAAATTCTAAGATAATACTAACACAAAACTAGTGGAATCACTGGTGCAATGACATGAAACTGAAGCAAACGCTATGATTTAATTTGCTAATTGACTACTTAAATCCATGCTTGTAGGAGAAGTTTACCAAAATGTATATTAAGAATGTTTCTCTCACAATCATGTCATCATCCTAATTCTTTCAGGCCTATGGGAAAATGAAAGGGGTGTGGCAGATTAAAAACACTTTAAGCTGATTAAAAACAAAAAATGTTATCTTTTAAATCTAAGGATCTCGTCTTTAGGAAGTGTGAAGCCAATGTTTCCCCATAGTGAGACAAGCATAGCAATGAGAGAAAACAGGGCATTTTTAACCCTATTGTCTTCCTAACACTGTTTCTATTACTGTTAATCTTTATTGTTAAGCTCTACAAATTCAGTTTCTTTTTAATTTTCCCTTTTTGTTCTTTTTAAAATCAGTACATTGGGAGTGAATAATACAAATCTTGTACCTACCTAACTCTAATTTTTGTGTTTTTTAAAAATTATTTATTTAAAAATATTATGAGGCTATACATATATTTAGTCACATTGATAGCTTTTGTATTGCTTGAGTCAGGGTTATAAGTGAGCCATCACCCAGAAAGTGTTCATTGCACCCATTAGGTAGCTTTTCAGTCTTCTCCCCACCCCCCATGCTTGATTTATACTGAGATTTACTTTTCTGTGCACATATGTGTTCATAGGTTAGTTCAGTTTAATAGTGAGTACATGTGGCCTTTCTTTTTACATTCTTTAGGTCCTTCATTTAGGATAATGGTTTCCAGTTCCATCCAAACTATTGCAAAAGACATTAACTCACCCTTTTTTAAGGCTGAGTAGTACTCTATGGTGTGCATATACCACATTTTGTTAATCCACTCATGAACTGATGGACACTTGGGTTGATTTCACATCTTTGCAATTGTGAATTGTGCTGCAGTAAACATTTGCGTGCATGTTTTTCTTTCTTTCTTTCTTTCTTTTTTTTTTTTTTTTGATAAAATTACTTGTTTTTCTGCAATTGCATAAATTACCAGTAGCAGAATTGCTGAATCTAATGGTAGCTCTACTTTTAGTTCTTTGAGTAATCTCCATATTGTTTTCCGTAGAGGTTATACTAGTTTGCAGTCCTACCAGCAGTTTATAGGTGTTCCCTTCGCTCTGCATCCACACCAGTTTTCATTGTTTTTGGACATTTTAATAAAAGCAATTCCAAATGAGTAAGGTGATATCTCCTTGTGGTTTTAATTTGCATTTCCCTGATAATTAGTGACACTGAGCATTATTTTCATGAGTTTATTGGCCATTTGTCTATATTCTTTTGAAAAGTTTCTGTTCATGTCTTTTGCCCACCTTTTAACAATAGGATTGTGTATTTTTTCTTGCTGATTTGCTTGAGATTTTAAAGGTTCTGATTATTAGCCCTTTATCAAATGCACAACTTGTAAATATTTTCTCCCACTCAGTAGGTTGTCTATTTGCCCTGTTGATTATTTCATTAGCTATGCAGAAGCTTTTAATTTGATCAAGGATATTTATTTATTTTTGTTATTACTGTGACTGCCACTGGGATCTTTTTAATAAATTATTTGCCCAGCCAAAAATCTAGAAGAGTTTTTTCCACATTTTCTTCTGAAATTTTTATGGCTTAATTCTTTACATTTAAGTCTTTTATCCATCTTGAGTTAATTTTTATAAATGGTGAGCGATATGAATCCTGTTTTATTCTTCTGCATTAATTGAATAGGAATCCTTTTACAGTGTATTTTGTTGTCTGCTTTGTCAAAGATCAGTTGGCTGCATGTGGGTGGTTTTATATTTAGGTTCTTTGTTCTGTTCCATTGGTCTAAGTCTCTATTTTTGTGCCAATACCATGCTGTTTTGGTTACTATAATCTTATAGTATACTATTTATAGTCTGGTAATGTGATGCCTCCAGATTCGCTCTTTTTGCTTAAGATTGTTTTGGCTACTCAGGTTCCTTCTGGTTCCAAACAAAGCATAGAATTATTTTTTCTAGATCTATGAAATATGACACTAGTATTTTGATGGAGATTCCTTGAATTGTAAATCACTTTGGATAGTGTGAACATTTGATCCTATCGTTCCATGAACATGATACATGTTTCCATTTTTTTTTTTTTTTTTTTAAGTTTCAGTCTGGTGAGGAAATGGACAACCTCCAACCTCTTAAAACAGAGATTATGTCCTTCTGAACATAATACAAATCAGTGTTTAGTATTCTAAGAGCAATGCTTCCTATCTGCAAAAATATTCACCATGGTATGTAATACTTTATGAATTGCCACAAAAAAAATCTTTTTTTCTTTTAAATGTTGAGATTCTTTGGTCAAATGACAACAACAATAACAACAACAAAATAAGGGACAATCAGAACAGAAAGAAATGAAAAAAGTGACTAACAGAAAGTTTATGTCTACGAATTAAGTATTTACTTTCATGTGGTATAAACTTTGATATCACAAATAGATGAAAGTCAAAGACACAAAAAACTTAGCTAATTTTTTCTGTTAGAGAGAAAACTACTATTAAAAAAGAAGACAATACTTATTCATTTAAGCATTTATTCCCCAGCTTTTTTCTCAAATCCTCTCAGATAGATATAGTGAACGCCAGATAAAGAAAACTTTATCCAAAAGCTAGAGTTTTGTCTTACCGTGTTTTTCTCTTTCCTAAAAACTGCATAGAATCATTTATGAAATATCAAGCAATATGTTCAATATCAATGGCTGGGGAAATTTCACAAATGTCCTAAATTTTGCACCGAATGTCATCACTGAGCAGGAAGTGAGTGCTTTGGTTGTGCAAGTCCAAAGGAAAAAATTACAAATTATACATCTGTACATCAATTAAGAGCAGTTAGATGTTATTTGTATAAATGGCTTCCATCCCACTAGACTCTGAATAATGGGGATTGTTTGGATTTATCAATGATTCTCAATCACCTGCCCCTTCATTACAGACTTCTCTCAAGCCTATAGTTAGGAGTATTAAAGTGAATGTTTCTGTCATCTGCATCATCATGTTGAATTGTTTGGGTCACCAGGTTAAAAGGGAATTCATTAAATAGACTTCAGGGACTAATGTATGTGATCACTTTCCCTATTTACTACTGCTGTATTGAACAAGACATATACACATAGTTTTTCATTAAATGGCTAGGAATCATTTAAAATAAGTGCTCCTTCATAGTAGTAAACTGTGAAACTGATCTTATTACTCTGGGCTTTTCCTATATCATTGCTGGATTAATTTTATTATGGCATATTATCACTTTGTTGTCACCTCTAGAATAAAACATTTGTGTTTAACATGATAACTTCTGAAAGATTTTATTAGTGCAAGGACATACCACATAAAGTAGTTTTTATTTCTTGAAAATTAGAAGCACAAAATGTGTCACACTAATGAAAGAAATTCTTGGATAGGATTTCAAAAACTCATCATCAGTATTTTTATAAGAGAAAATATGTGAAAGTGAGTTGATATAGGAATGTGAAATGATTTGAAAAACTTGTCTCGATATGTTGGAAAATCTGGGTTCTGTACAGAATGCAAACCAAAACATCCCCACCTTCTTCCCCACTCTGCACTTGTCCCCACCCAGAGTATTTTGAAAAGTGTAGATCATGCTTTAAAAACATTTGATAACTAACCAGAATATATATCAGTCCTTAAAATGAGGGCATATAGCATCTTCAATTTAATTTTGAATTTAATCAAAATTGAATTTTAATCAATTTTCTCTTGATTCTTAGGATTCTATTCATTATACTATTGAAATGTCATAAAAATCTGAGGTAAATAAACGATTCATCAACTAAATTTGAAAACAAGGGAGTAAATTTACCTAGTTTTTTCTTGTCTTTGTCTACCACAAATGCTTTAGATTTTCTATTCATAAGCACAAGAAGATTAAAATCACAGTATGCCACACATATATTATTTCATACTGTGGTTTATTGTGTGATAATCAGTGTTTCTAACTCTGTTTCAACTTATAAGCAAGTCTGATAGATATTATGTTCCCTTATGCTCCAGAGAATATACCACATACCAGTAACACACAGCGGGGTAACATCAAAAAGGAAGATTTCATGATGATAACTAAATAAAACTCCAAGTGGAAAAGCCGACATTTTCTCCTGTTATGATGAAAAAATGCTGTAATGACACTGCAACCACATTCAATATAAAGTCTGCCTTCATAGTGAACTGTTAGTTTCAAGGAAATCTTTTAAAGGATCATTATACCTTAATTTCGAGTTTATAATTCTTCAAATTTAGAACCACTGACCACAATGAGATGGTTAATTGAATCCTAAAGCTCTGCCCACTTCCTTTGCTCATAATTTATTTGGAAAAACAATTGAAAACAGATAAAATTCATGCTTTGTGAAAGAACTACCAAGTAAAATATACCACCGGGGAATACAAAGTAATCCAATGAAAGTTCTTAGACATTATGTGAAGTTTATCTCACATTTAGCAGCACATCAAATATAGGATATTTTCATAAAGTGTTCATTAATTAGAAGAAAAATGTTTATAATATTATGAAATTTTACAGTATTAGGAAACCTTAATATAGTACAAAATACATCTTTTCTTTTCATGATGGAAAATCTGGTAGATTTTCTCCACTGAAGATAGTTCACCTACCTGACGTATTCACATGCTAATAGTATCCAATTCAATAGTATATTTTTGATCAAATGGAATTTCTTTTATTAGAAATTCTAAGTGATAAAGAAAGGAGCAAAATTCCAAAATTTTCCGTTGAGATATTCAAGTCTCAGTTCAGTGGCATCTTCAACTTCTTTTATAGTTACATGGGTCAAAAGCAGTAAGTTCTGATGCATTCCCCGAAGTATATAACATCAGTATTATAACAGAGTAATACATTAAATTTCAAATAAACTGTACTTTGAAGATTAATTGTTTTCATTTTTGGAGGTATACATTATTTGTAGTAAGTCCAGTACACTTTCTACTAGTATCTCATTCACAAATTCTTTCCGTAGGTCCTGATTCAAAATGAATCAGTTTTTCCTTAAATATCAAAGAATGTTAGGTATAGGCCAAACATTATGTCCAAATTGGATGACTAATATCACAATTAAATAGTGTTTTTTTCAGACGTATATTTATCTAAAATATATAAACATAAATATGTATGTATACTAGATATGGTCATAATGTAGTATTATAAATTGAGTTCTCAAATACATATGTACAACATACTGATGTTAATTAAGATCTAGACAAAAAAAGTCTTAAAAATTTCATTTCTATGTCAAATTATAAATTTTTTAAATAAATGCTTACTGCAGTGGTCAATTGTTTCTGGATTTCAAACTAAAACATCCACTTTTATGAATATGACAATATTTACTTCAAATTAGCTACTAAAATGTAAGGGTTTATTAGGAAAATAGGAATAAGAGTATTTCTACCCCTTTTGCATCTTCAAATTCCATCTTAGTCCTGAGTAGAACATTATACCAACTGAGAACAATTTTTTTTATCTAAATTTAACTTGAAAAATTAAATAACTGGAAATCTTTGGGAAGAGATATTTAATATTTGGTGAGTTTTTTTTTTTAAATAAAAGCATATTTCCCAGAAGTTTTCTGTTGTATAATTCTACTCAGTTGGATATTGTCTTTCTACTCTGACTCTCAAAGACTTCACCAATATTTAAAGTATTTGAACTTTCCAAACCGTTATTCTTTTGCTTCACCTATTATTGTGTATCTTGACTAGTCCTCCTATTATGTTAATCTCCATCATAGAAAAAAAACAAAAAACTATGAGTCTTTATGAGGGTAGAAGAAGGGATATATGTTTAGGAATGATGTATTGGGGCCTCCACGTGCCAAGACAATAAGAAAAGGTGGAGCAAAAGAGTAATAGTTCGGAAAATTTTCAAATTACACAAAGGAAAAAAAGATACTTTATTAAAAATACACTTAACACGTGAACAGCACAATTCACAATCACAATGATACAGAAACAACCCAAGTGCCCATCAATACATAAATGGATTAATAAAATGTGATATATGCATATCATAGAATATGATTCAGCCATAAAAAGATACAAGGTTATCTTGTATCTTTCATAACAACTTGGATGGAATTGGAGACCATTCTCCTAAGTGAAATATCACAAGAATGGAAAAACAACCACTGTATGTACTCAATACTAAATTAAAAACAAGAGATCAACACCTAAGGTCTTATAAGGAAGCAAAACTCAAAGAAATTCAAATAGATGGGATGAGGGGGGGAGAAGGGGATGTGTAAATTCCTATCCGATGGGTACATTCCATGTGTACATTGCACACTTTCTGGATTAAGGGCACATCTCTAACTTTGACTTAAAATATAAAAAAGGAAACTAACTATAATGTCTGTACCTCCATTATATTCTGAAATTAAAAAAAATATATAGAATAGAACTTAATGTGGTACAGAGTTAAGATATTTTAAATATTTATCCTACGGAGCAGCAATGTATGCTTTTATTTTGAATTGGAAAAATGGAGTCAGCATCTATGGAGTCTGGTACTAGGGTAGGAGAGTCAGAGAAAGATGATAAGTAATTATTAACTGTACTGTATGACATCCTAATTCATTTTAAATCTTGTAAGTTTGTCTCTCTCGTTGTCAAGGAGAGTTCAGGTATAAACAAAAACAGCTTGAGCCTACAATCCATTTTAAGGATTATAGGACTCGTTAGTACATTAATAAAGAAGTATTAAGCATGTATGAACACATCTAAATTGATTAAAGTCTCTCCAATCATCTATTTAAGCAAAAAATAAAAAGTAGAAAAGAAATAACTCTACAAAAATTGTGCTAACAAATACTGGATTCAATGTGGAACTGTAAATAATTTTTTTGCTTTTGTCCATTCAAGCAAATGGAACTAAACCAAAAATTTTAAAACTAAATTTAAAATTGTCCCTTACAGAGGCCTTAAAAAAGTTTTACAGAGCCTTAAGATTACAGGTAAATTATTGAAATGTTATTTAAATCTCAAATACCTAAATACTTCTAAGTAACCAACATAAAAATTAGTGCAAAATTAAGAAAGCTTATTGTTTACAGTATAGTTGATTAAATGTCATTAATTGGTGCTTATTCCATCTCAATTAATGGGATGCTCTGTTAAAAAAAAAAAAAAAGAGAAGATATACTTTTTATTTTTTAGGAATTTACTATTTATTTGGGTAAGCAACTCACATGATGGTGAAGAAATTTATGATTAAATTTGGAAAATATGTTAGTCTGTAGAAATTAGCCTTTTTCTATCTGTTAAGGAAGAAATATATAAATCATCTAAGATTCATATATTACATATGAGTATCACTTTTCATGGTAGATGTGTTTTATAAATTTTATTTATCTAAATTAAATGGTTCTTAATGTAGATGAGACCAGAATCAAAAGATATTCAATTTACTCTTTCTATAATGTAGAAATTCCTTCACAAAGAGAGTACTCATGAATTACATGTTTTTTAAATGTGGATTTTTTGTAAATTTCTTAATATACATCTAATTAAAAGTGATAAGTTATAAACTTAACATACATACACTTAAAAACAAAAAGAAGCAATTTTATCACTATGAATTGAAAACATAATAATTCCATCTATTCCTTGTAAAAAATATAATACAGTAGAACCTCCATAAATGTACGCCTCCTGAAGATGACCAAATTTTCACAGGCCCGACGTGCACCATATCAGTACAGGGGCCTAGTTCCTTATGTTGACTACTTCCAGATGTTGTTACAGTCCCTGGTGTTGTCAACTTATAGAAGTTCTACTGTAGTTGGTAAAGAAAATCATCAATTCAATAACACGATTTTTACTTTTAACACTTTGAATGCCTTACAACATTTTCTTTAATCCGTATCTTTTGTTGTCACAAAAGGCAAGTAACCAACTTTCTTTTTTTTTCTGTAGAGACAGTCTCACTTTACCGCCCTCTGGTAGAGTGCCATGACGTCACACGGCTCACAGCAACCTCCACCTCCTGGGCTTCCGCGATTCTCTTGTCTCAGCCTCGCGAGCAGCTGGGACTACAGGCGCCCGCCACAACTCCCGGCTATTGTTTTGTTGCAGTTTGGCCGGGGCTGAGTTTGAACCTGCCACCCTCGGTATATGGGGCCGGCGCCCTACTCACTGAGCCACAGGCACCACCAAGTAACCAACTTTCATTTGCAAAAACAAATTGCCACCGCTGCATCTCTTAAACAATAATGCATTTTATTGTGATATTTAACTACTATCAATTATGAATTATTAGTGATATAGCATTTACTAATTGTCATACTACTCTCTCTAAAATAGATTACTGATCATAAAATGGATTACATTTCCGATTTCCCAAGGATTGAAAGTTTCCTCACAAAGAGGATAAATTAAATGTGAAACATAATTAAGGCCCGTTAGATTAACTCTGAAATACGTGTGTGTGGGGGAGTTGTTTGTTTTTTGTTTTTTGAGACAGAGTCAGACTCTGTCGTCCTGGGTAGAGTGTTATGGCATCATCAGAGCTCACAGCAACCTCAAACTCTTGGGCTCAGGTGATCTTCTTGCCTCAGTGTCCCCAGTAGCTGTGCCTGTAGGCTTCCACTATGACATACAGCTAGTTCTATTTTCAGTAGAGACGGTATCTCCACTCTTGCTTAGGCTGATCTTGGCTTCCCACAGTGCTAGAATTACAGACATGAGCTACCATGCCCAGCCATCTGAAATAAGTATTTTGATTATTAGCAAGTTTTAGTGAAATAGGAGGGAAAATATATACCTCTTTTTTCTAACTAGATAGAAGCAGATCTCATATATACACATACATACATAATCTCACTGTGTATATTTCTCTGTATACATACACATATACCTCAACTGGTTTTTAGAGTTGGCACTATGCCAACATGCTCTAACCCTCCGTCATTAATGTGCATGGGCACAGATGGGTAAAAAGCATACACAGGACTCCCTGGGGGGAAGGCTGTGACTTAGATCTCAAAGCACAGAGTTGGGAGTGGGAGGTCATCACAATAGCAAGTCTCAAAATTTAATGAGTGTGCTTTTCACTCATAGAACTTGCAAAAGTGTGCATTCTGATTCAGTAGGTTTGACGTGGAGCTTGAGATTCTGCCTATTTTGCGAGCTTCCGAGTAACGTGGATGCTATTTATCCAATGACCACACTTCCTTACACAGGTGAGGAGACGGATCCTGAGAAATATAAATGTTCAAAGTTGGGCTTGGTAAAAAGATGAACACGAGTTCTCCATCACTGAAAACTCACACCCTAAGGTTGTCCTTACTGGAAGATCTGAAGAACGTTAATCATGTTCTGAACATATTGTCCTAAGCCATCACTCCTCCCACAGGATTTTCTCTATAGTAGGATCTATCAAATCAGTCTCCCCAGAAGGAATTAAGCGTCAGAAGCTTTGCCTTTTTTTTTTTTTTTTTTCATCTCACTCTGTAGCTAAAACCGGCTCTAATCCCTGCCTGAGCAACTTCTCTTGCCACATTCTTCGCATCAGTTTTGACACCTCATCCACACGTCTGCATAGAGAAAGACCTTGGAAGACATCTGTAAAATGTCCTTGTCCCCAGACGCTGAGTCTGTGCAAAATGCCTGTTGATTCCACAAGGAAGATATACCTTAAATGTGTTCACTTCTTTTCCCTGCCACAGCCACTTTCCCAATCCAAGACTTTGCCATCTCTCAACTAAACAATCCCAGCCTTCCTCATGTCTTCCCAAGCTGTCAGTATTTCCTTCATTTTTCTTCTGAACTAAAACTACCAAATTATTTACTCAATTGTTTTTTACTTCTTCCTAGTTAACTCTCCTCACAGCATCGAAATAAATAGGCTTAATATATTAATCAGGTTTTGTTACATTCTTGCTTAAAACTTCTTCAAAGCTGCCTCATGGAAAATAAAATGCTAATGTAATTCAGAATCTCTTCCTTAGCTACCACATGGAAACCTTTCAAGTCCCCAACATGTTATGCTCTCCTAAACCAGCACTCTGCCTCAGACCTCTTTGGTATGTTGGCCTCATGCATTATTTCCTCTGCCTAGAATGTTCGTTTGCCTAACTTTTTACCATGCAATTGTATTCATCCTTTGACTCAAACATTATATGCTCCAAGAGACCTTCTCGGATCTCCCATCCTAAATAGGTCATTCTGCTTCCATAATACTATGTACGTTAAAAAATGCTGTATTATAGCCAAGGTCCTCACATATATTGGTGTGACTATTTATTTAATTTCTGAATTTCCAGGAAGCTGTAACCATCCTAAGGAAAAATTGTGTTTTGGTCACTCCTTTATTCTCACCCCTCTATTCTCACTCATTTAAAAAAAAAAAAAAAAAAAAAAAATGCTCACTGAATTGACCTGACCAAGTCATGCAGCTGAGAGCTTTTTGGAGATATTATGATATTATGAGGAAATATCTCCCACACTAATGTTTCAGTGATTATGTAACTAGGCAATCAGAAGATGAGGAAAGTCAGAGGTGTGAAAGACAAGGAAGAAGAGATTTTTTTATTACCTAATTTCACATACACATACAAACTTTACATAGCTGGAAACACATTGTTAAGGACTAAAAGTCTTCATCCCCCCTAAAGTAATCTGTGGAAATCTTAACTCCTAGAGTTACGGTGTTAGGAGGTGAGAATTTGGGAGAGTCTGCATTCCCCCTAAAGTAATCTGTTGAAATTTTTTTTTCCTTTTATTAAGTCATATACACATAGATCATGAATACATTTATGTTTTTGTGGGGTACAATGTGTTGATTTTTTAAATACAATTTGGAATGTTTACATCGAACTAATTAATATAGCTTTCACCTCAGTTACTTAAGTATTGCGTTAAGACATTTATGTTCTGATCTGCATGGGAGTTTTGACCTGCTCCATTTCCAACCTGGGCTGGTTCACCCCTCCTTAGGCAACCTGGTGCCCTCCCCCCCCCTCCCCCGCTCCCGGGAGGTCACCATATTGATGCCGAACTTAGTGCGGACACCCAATCAGCATAGCGCACTACAGCCCAGAACTCCTGGATTCAAGCAATCCTCCTGTCTCAGCCTCCCGAGTAGCTGGGACTACAGGCACGCCACCGCGTCCGGCAAGACATTTATGTTCTATACTTGGTAGATTTGACTTGTACTCTTACAGTATGCTCCATATGTGTGGTCCCACTATTTACCCTCTCTCTATGAAACCTCCCCTCTCCTCTCCCATTCCCCTCTACTTCTCTCCTTCATCCTAGGCTATAGTTGTGATCTGTGTTTCAAGCAAGGCCCGGCCTGAAACTGCCTCTACCTAGATACAGCCAATGTGGTACCATGCCACTGGCCCGACCCTGTCACTCACGTCTTCCCCCACCTTCTTTCCCTGCCCCTTCTCCACAATAAAAAAAAAAAAAAAAAAAAAAAAATAGCAGCTACTGTTTTAAGTAGTTTATAGAATTAGTTTACTGAACCTTGGCACAATACAATAAAGTAGATGGTGTTATCACTGGCTATTTTGCAGATAATGAAAATTTCGTAAAGGAAAGTTTTCTTCCCAAACTTCACATAGTGTTAATGTGGCAGAGATTCAAGCATTCTCATTCTGAAATCTGGGTTTTGGCAGGTTTTTGTTAAATAGATTTTACACATTTATTTTCTTCTCTATGAAGGAACTACATGTAGTTGACCTAGTACAAACTTCGATTATCCATTAAATTACTATATCTAAGTTCAGCTAATAACAAATATATCTCAATTACATGAAAAACTAAAACTTGTTTTCCTCCTAAATTTTGATATCTTTCAGAATCTGACTCCAAAACACCTCTAATTTCCTTCTCTCTATAACACAGCAGGGACAGGCTTTCATTTGCTCTCATATTTCACAGACAGACATTTTTATTATATCGTGCTTTACTTAATATTCACTCTATAAAATGAGAATTGCAAAATACATAATGTATTTTTAAAAGAGGAGTCTATGATAAATATGTCATATATAACATTGTAATTTGTGAAAAAGTATATGTAGTTGATTATTTATACACATGCACAAAAGAGGTATCTGAATGGTCATTAAGTTGTTCATAATAGTTACTAGTACAATGAAATTTCAAGTGATTTTTATTTTCTTCTTAATGACAGAATGTACAATTCAAATTACTTGTGGTAAGCAAATCATACAGTATTTTATATTCAAAGCATATGTTTTCCTTTTGAAAATAATAAAAAGAAATTGTGAGGAAACTTACCAAAATGTTGAAAATGATTATTTTTATTGATGGGAAAATGAATAGCGTTGCATTCAATTTTTATTATTGTAATTTAAATTATAATTTGAATGTACACTCTATGAAAACAATTTAAACAAAGTGCATGGTGTAAAAATTGAAAACATTTATACTCGTACTGACACTTCCAACTCTGTACCCAGTCCCAAAGACATTCTTCTCTCTAAATAAATAAAGCATACAATTTTTCCGCAGTTTGATTATCTTATACCTTACATACATAATTATAGGGGCAAAAGACAAGCAGTCATATAGCAAGAGGAGGAGATAAAATTTAGTAATATCTTGACATATTTGATTTATAATAGGTATTCTCTTTATTCACTTAATTCCCATGAGGAAGGAGGAAAGCAAAGAAACTTTTAATTAAAGTGCACAATTATATGCATTTTGATATATGTACACCATAAAATCACACTGCTACAATAAAAGTACAGAATATTTCCACCATCCCCTCATCTCCACCAAGTGTTTCTTTGAATCACCATGTTATGCGGTGTACTGTCATTATACATTGCTTGTCTTTTTGTAACATATATAGACATACATATATGTGGATATATGTAATATATATGTAATACAGATATAGATATTTTATTTTAGTTATTTTATAAACAACATAATGATTTTAAGATTAATTTCTTTTTCTTTTTTTTTTTTTTTGTACCAGTCGCACCTTCATTTTACTGTTGAGAAGCATTACTTTGCATGGATATACATTTTCTTTATTCATTCACCAAAGGATAACTTATTGTATTGTTGTCAGTTTTTGGCACTATGAATGACGCTACTATGAATATTCTTATAC
This sequence comes from Loris lydekkerianus, assembly GCA_963574355.1. Classification (NCBI taxonomy): domain Eukaryota; kingdom Metazoa; phylum Chordata; class Mammalia; order Primates; family Lorisidae; genus Loris; species Loris lydekkerianus. The sequence goes on along the minus strand of CAUYPK010115415.1, from coordinate 47,634 downwards.
AGTTTATTTTAAACAGATTCTAACTATGTCACCCTGGATAGAGTGCTGTGGCATCACAGCTCACATCAACCTTCAACTCTTGGGCTCAAGCAATTCTTTTGCTACAGCCTCCTGAGTAGCTGGGACTATAGCAGCTGTGCTGGCCACAACACCTGGCTATTTTTTAGAGACATGGTCTCACTTTTGCTCAGGCTGGTTTCAAACTCCTGAGCTCAAGCAATCCACCTACCTGGGCGCTGGGATTACAGATGTGAGCCACGGCACCTGGGCTTCTTGTATAGTTTTATGTGTGGACATATTTTTTTTGTTTGTTTGCAGTAAATACCTGTCAATGGAATGGGTAGGTATCATGAAAGATGAATATGTAGCTTTTAAGGAAATTGTGAGCTTTCTTCCATCAGGAGAAGAGAAATACCAAAGCTCAGAGCAGAACTAAATGAAAAGGAGACCATAATAACAATATAAGACATCAATGTAACAAAAAGTTGTTTCTTTGAAAAGATGAACAAAATTGAAAGACCTCTGGCTAGGTTAACCAGAAATGGAAGAGAAGAAGACTCAACCTCAACAGAAATGAAAAAGGGGATATTACAACTGATATTGATAGACGAAAGTGACTTCCAATGACCTTTTAAAATTTAAGGGAGCCCTTACCCTTGCTCAAGAAAGATTTCAGGAGTATAAAATGAAGGTGAGATTTAATCAGAAAGTATAGAAAATATGCTCCACAGACAGAGTAGAGGCTAGTTATCCTTGCAGAGGAAAACTGGTCCTAATGGTTCCTTTAGCCTTTCTGTTAAAGTAACAGCTAAGTTACAAGCAAAACAAAGGGTGAAATACTCATGTTATTTCTCAAAAAGAGGTGGTGTTTTCCTGGAACTACAGTGATCCCTCCTTTTGTCTAAATATTGTCAAACAGAAAGTGGCCTGGTATGAGGTGCATGATGGGAGTGAGAGGTTTCCATAGAAACTTTTACGGTAATGAGGTGGTGTATAATGAAGCTATAAGATAAAGAAGCCTTTAATTCCTCCACCATCGTGTTTCTAAATGTTTAGAACTTGTCCTGCCTCCATCTTGTTTTGCTCTGGGTAGCTCAAAAGTTTGTTCAGAGGTTTTCTGACTGAGTTAAGCAAACTCTGCACAATTAGCAACGCCTGAAGTGATGCCTGAAAATGCCTGAATCCAGGCCTGAAGCAATACCTAAAATAATGCCTGCCAGTTCCCTATCTCAATTCCACAGAAATACAAAACAGTCATCTGTGAATACTCAGAAATCTCCAGGCACATAAACTATTAGTAGGAAACATATCAAAAAGTCCCCAAACAACAGATGCTGGGCAGGATGTGGAAAAACACTGGTACACTGTTGGTGAGACTGCAAACTAGTTCAACCTCTGTCGAATGGAGATACGTGGAAAAACTAAAAGTAGACCTATCATTTGACCCAGGAATCCCACTAGTAAGGATTTACCTGAAGGAAAAGAAAATCATTTTATAATAAAGACACTTCCACTTGAATGTTTACAGCAGCAATACACAATCACAAAGCTGTGGAAACAACCCAACTTCCCACAAAAAATATGAGACAATAAACACAATTAGTATGGGTATACAATAGAATACTACTCAGGTATTAAAAAACGGTGGCCTACTACTATCTTTTACTTAGATGGAATTGGAGACCATTCTTTTACAGGAAGCAGCACAAGAATGGAAAAACAAATACCACCTGTACTTAATACTAAATTGGAACCAGTTGATCAACATTTATGGCCACATATGAAAGCAAAACTCAATAAATTCAAGTTGGGGGGATGGACAAATTTACATCTAACATCTAATGAGTACACAGAACATTTTCTAGGTGAGAGGCACACTTATAATTTCGAGTAAAAATATACAAAGTCAAAATATGTAACCAAATGTATATATGCCTATAATATTCTGAATTAAAATAAATAAGTAAAATAAGTCTTAAAATAGAATAAAAAGTATCTGGGAATTTTGGCAGGCACCTGTAGTCCCAGCTACTTGGGAGGCAAGAGACTCGCTTAAGCCCAAGAGTGGAGGTTGCTGTGAGCTGTCTCTACCGAGGGTGCCATAGTAAGAATGTCTAAAAAAAAAAAAAAGATTAAAAAAATAGTGAATGCATAAAATCAAAAATGTAGAGGAGACACATAAATTCCTAGATATACTCAGCCTCTCAAGCCTGAATCAAGTAGAAATATAAAACCTGAAGAGACCAATAATGAGCAGCAAGATTGAAGCAATAATAATTAAAAAAAAAAAAAGAAAGAAAGGAAAAAAAATCTACTAGTAGGTAGGTGCAGTGGTGCACACCTGTAATCCTACCACTCTGGGTGGCTGAGGCAGGTGGATTGCCTGAGCTTAGGAATTACAGATCAGCCTGAGCAAAGTGAGACCCATCTCCACTAAAAACAGATAATCTAGCTGGGCATTGTGGCAAGTGCCTGTCGTCTCAGCAACTTTGGAGGCTGAGACAAGAGGATTGCTGGAGTCCAATAATTTGAGGTTGCTATGCGCTATGACACACAGCACTCAACACCAGGGTGACTGTCTCAAAAAACAACAACAACAACAACAAAAATTACCAGCAACAAAAGAAACCCTGGACCAGATAGGTTTATAGCCAAATTCTACTAGACATACAAAGAAGAATTCCTATTCTACAAAAATTGTTCCATACCATCAAGAAGAGAATTCTGTATAACTCATTCTATGAAGCTAGAATCACCCTGATATCAGGCCAGTAAAGGATACAACAAACAAAAAATAATTGCAGACTAACAATTCTTATAAATATAGACACAAAAATCCTCAGTAAAATTCTAGCAAACCAAATTCAAGAGCACGCTGAAAAGATAATTTACAGTGATCAAGTGGGCTTCATCCAAGTATATAAGGGTAGTTTAACATATGCAATTAATAAATTTGGTTCACTGCATAAACAGAATCAAAAGCAAAGACCACATAATCATTCTCAATTGTTATAAAAAGGCATGTGATAAAATACATCAACATTATTGATAAAAAAAAAAAAACTGTCAACAAACTAAGCCTAGAAGAAAAATACCTCAAAATAATAAAAGCCATATATGAAAAAACCATCATACTTACTGGTGAAAGGAAAGTTGCAAGCATACATCCTAAGAATCGGCACAAGACAAAGGTGCTCACAGTTACCACTTCAACATAGTACTGGATGTTTTAGATAGGGCAATCAGGCAAGAGAAAGAAATGAAGTGGATCTACATCAGGAAAGAGGGGGTCAAACCATCACAGCTCACTGATAATATGATCTTGTATCTGCAAAACCCTACCAAAGAATCCTAGATTTGATAAACAAATTCAGCAAATTCATCAAAATCTCAGGTGACAAAATTAATGTACATGAATCAGTAACATTTATATATTCTAATTCCTGTCATGCTGAGAATCAAATCAAGGACTCAAAGCAATTGAAAGTAGCTACAAAGGAAATCGAACACATAGGGACACGGTTAATCAAGGAGATGGAAGACTTCTACTAAGGAGAACTAAAAACCATTGATGACATAAGCAAAATGAAAAAAAAAATCCCATGCTCATGGATTGGTAATATCAACTTTATTAAAATGTCTATTCTGCCCAAAGTAATTTACAGATTCAATGTAATCCCCATCAATTTACCAATGACATATTTCAAGGATCTAGAGAAAGTAATTTTACACTTCATTTGAAACCAAAATAAAACCTCCAAAAGACACAATGATCTTAAGCAAAAAGAACAAATCTGGAGGCATCACATTATCTGCCCTCAAGTTATATTACAAGACTTTAGTAACCCCAAATAGGATGATACTGGGTATAAAAGTGGAGATACAGATCAAAGGGACTGAGTAGAGGATCCAGAAAAAAGACCACATAGCTATAAACAACTGATTTTCGACAAAGAATACAAAAACATACACTGGGAAAAAAAAGGCCCGTTCAATAAGTGGTCCTGGGAAAACTGGATAGCCAGATGCAGCCAGATGCATCAGACACCTATCTCCCATTGTACACAAAAATTAATTACAGGTGGATAAAAGACTTCAATGTAAATTACAAAGCCATAAAATTTCTAGAGGACAACCTAGAAAAAAGTTCTTCTAGACATTGGCCTAGGCAAATAATTTATTTTAATTTAGTATTTTTAGGTATTTTTCTTCTATTTCTAGTTTTGGACAGTTTTTTTTTTTTTTAATCAAGAAAGGTTGAGGTATTTTATCAAATTCTTTTCTGCATCAATTGAGATGATTACGTGGTCTTTGTTTGTGTTTCTGTTTATGTGATGAACCACATTTATTGAATGCCCAAGGATGAATACAATAATAGCAAAAATAAATGGAAATTATTAAATTAAAAAGCTTCTGCACAGCTAAAGAAAAAATCAGCAGAGTAAATAGAAAACCTATAGAATGGTAGAAAATATCTGAATACTATTCACAAAGAGCTAATGTTTGGAATCTACAAAGAACTCAGATAAATCAGCAAGAGAAAAACCCCAACAATCTCATATAAAAGTGGGCAAAAAAATTGAACGGGAGTTTTTCAAAAGAAGATAGACATAAGGACATAAATATATAACAAAATGCTCAACTTCTCTAATCATCAGGGAAATGCTAATTAAAACTGCCGTGAGATATCACCTTACTACTGCCAGAATGGTCAGTATTCAAAAGTAAAAAATGAAGCCATAGATGCTGGTGTGGATGCAAAGTGAAAAGGGACACTTACATACTCTTGCTGGAACTGAAAATTAGTACATCCTCTGTAGAAAACAGTATGACTATTTCTCAAAGAAATAAATGTAAATTTGCCATTCTATCCAACAATCCCACTACTGGATATTTGTGCAAAGGAAAATAAGTCACTTTATTAAAAAGACAGTTGCACCTGCATGTTTATTTCAGCATTATTCACAATTGCAAAGATGTGGAATAAACCTAAGTGCCTGTCATTCATGAGTGGATAATGAAAATGTGATAGATAGATAGATGCCATGGAGTACTACTCAGCCATAAAAAAGAATGAAATACTGTCCTTTCAAGTGACTTGGATGGGAATGAAGACCATCATCCTAAGTGCAGTATCACAGAAATGGAAAAACTACCATCACATGTACTCTCTAATAATTAGATGCTATACATTGTGCACATACAGATACAAAGGGACGCAAAGGATGTTGGAAACAAAGAAGGGGCCAGGTTGGGAGGGGACAAAAGATAAAAACTTACCTATCAGCTGCGATAAACACTACTCTGATGATACACATACAAAAGCCTTGACTTACGCATTGTACAAGCATCCATTAACTAAAAACAGTTGCACCTTTCCAACATTTTGAAATTTTAAATAAGTTAAGTGGAAGAAAAAAGATTTAGGATTAAAATCGGCTTAATTAAAAAAATAGAAAATAAATATAATAAGCCTTTAACTTTCAAAAGTGGTTGTAGTGTTTCATATTCCCCCCCAAAGTATATGCATAAGTGTCTACAGTGCTCCACATTATAGCCAAAATATATAAAATTATTTTTGATTTAAGTCATTGTAAGAATTGCATATTAATATCAAGCTGTGGTTTTGATTTTTAACTTCCTCATGATTAATGATGTAGAGAATGTGCTCATTAGACATCTGTACATGTTCTTTTGTTAATAATCTGTTCAAATCATTTATCATTTTTTTCTATTTTGCTGATTCTTTTCTTAATACTGAATTTTAAGAGTGTTTCATATATTCTGCATATGAATGACCTTTCAGATTTCTTAAAGAATATTTTATTATAATCTGTATCTTGCTATTAATTTTTTATGATGTCCTGCAAAGTCCAAATATTTATAACACAGACTCCAATCCACCGTTTATTGTTTTAATGGTATGGTTAATGCTTTATTTTACTGTTTAAGAAATGTTTGTGAATGACATGATCATCAATATTTTTGTAGAATTGTATAGTATTAGGCTTTGTATTTAAATACATGATCCATTTTCCATTGATTTCATGTAAATGAGAGGTGAAGTTCAAGGTTTGGTCTTATTTTCATTGGTACTCAGTTCTTCAGGCATCCATTGCTTAAAAATCTTTGCATCTTCCATTTTAATTATGTGAGAACCATAAGGGAATATCAGTTACACATATATATGGATTCTATTTCTATGCTTCCTATTCTATTCACTTGACCTAGTGTCTCAGTTCTTGGCAGTTCCTCATTTTCTTAATGTAGTTTTATTACATGACTTAAAATTAGGTGATATAAGCTCATCAACTTTTTCTCTTCTTTACAGATTGCTTTGGGAGACTTCAAGCCTTTAGACCATTTTTCTCTTCTGTTTCCCATGAAGCACAATTATAAACCTTGGAGAGGAAATTAGAGGCAACCAAAGGAAAATTCTGAAGGTAGTAGGAGAAAGTGGAGGGGTTGGTTTGTGACAACTGGAATGGAGCACTGGAACTGTCAGATATCTTGTATTCTCCCAACCATCATACGAAGGACATATAGAGTCAGTGTTCCCCACCTCCACCCCAGCAACAGGAGGCAGCTGACCAGGCTCAATCAAAGCCAACCAGGCTTCAAATTCTCTCCACAATCAAAGAGTTGTCCTTGTGGCAATGTCATGCAATCTTGACACCCCTGGCAAGGAGAATCAAAATAAGTGGTCAGGGGAAGCACTACCTCTACCCTGTGCCTGAAACACCCCTTTTCTGTCAAGAAGATAAAGAGGTGGGATATCCAGCCTTGCAAGAGAAACTTATTTGCATCAGTTTTCCAGATCTGGGAAACCATCTCTCAACCATGTGGCTCTACTTCCCTGCTCAAGTAGAACAAGAAAAAGGGATGCAGACATAGTAAGTGCCTCAGTCTGGGTAGCCTGATTGCAGACATGAAAGAGAGTTTGATGGTTTGCAGGGATTAGATGGGGTTTGGGAAGGACGCTGTGTATGGCTATTAAAAGGACAACAGCATGAATCTTTGTTAAAACTTTGACATCATTTTTATGTCTTGATTGTGCTGGTGGACATACAGATTTATATAGAATATAAAACTGGACACATTTTGTGCATCTTGATTAATTTCAAATACTTGTGTACAATGTCAAAAAAAAACAACACACAAACAAACAAAAAAAAAAACGGACAGCAGGCATCATTGTCTTGTTACCAGCCTTAGAAGAAAAGCATTAACTATTTCAACATTAATTAATTACTGTATGGGCTTCATGCCTCCTTAGATGTGTTTTTGTTTTCCATATGGAGGTGGTTTCTTTCTCTTCCTACTTTAATGTCCTGTATGATAATTTTAACATCTGGAAAATCTCCAGATGACATTTTTTAGATACTTTTTCCTTTAAGAATGCATAACATTCTTACTGTTTTTCTTACACAATTATTTTTAACTCAATCCTCTTTATGTTGAATGCCATATAATATAGTGTCTCATTTTTTTTATTTTTAGGCAATAATTTAATTAGGTTCATATTTCAAACATGTTCTTACATCTTGTGAACAGCTCAGTTTTTAGTTCCGTTTATCTTAGTTTCATTGCAAGCTACTTTGAGTTTGTACTATGTCTGCATGGTTCAGGGGTCAGCCAGTGATTTGTTAGGGTTCACTCAGAGGATTGAGTGCTCCTTCCCTGTGGCTTCCTCCTTTCAGGACTGTTCCCTCAGTTTTTAGAAGTACAGTTGTGTTAAAGGGTACAGCAACCAAAGCAAACAGACAGCCTTTGAAATGGGAGAAGACTTTTGCACGTTATGAATCTGACAAAGAACTGATAACTAGAATCTACAGAGAACTCAAATTAATCAAAAAGAGAGAAGCAAACATCCCTATTTAGCAGCAGACTTGAACAAAAACTTCTCTGAGCATGACTGACAAATGGCCAAACACATGAAAAAAATGCTCATCTTTAATCATCAGAGAAATGCAAATGGAAACCAGTCTGAGATGCCACCTGACTCCAGCGAGATTTGCCTACATCACAAAGTACCAAAACCATAGATGCAGACATGGATACAGAGAGAAGGAAAGATTTCTACATTGCTGGTGGGATTGCAAACTAATTCAACCTTTATGGAAAGAAGTATGAAGAAGTCTTAAAAAACTAAAAGTCAACCTTTCCTTTGATCCCACAATTCTATTACTAGGCATCTACCTGGAAGAACGAACATTTTTTACCACAAAGACATTTACACCAGAATGTTTATTGCAGCTCCATGCACAATTGCCAAGTTGTGTAAGCAACCCAAATGCCCATGTACCTGTTACAGCTCTGGATGGAGCTGCAACACGTTGGACTAAGTTCTCCAAGCAAGGACTTTTCCTGACCACCAGGGGTGTGGCAGACAAATGGAGGGACAACATGATAAATTTACACACATAGTTTCTATCTAGTGACCCAAAGAAATGGAAAGCATATCAGCCTGTAGGGAGGCAGATAGGCCCTGCCTGGAGCCAAGTTCTCAAGAGCTTTTTCATTGGGGTTTTGGGGGCATGCATATGCAAAGTAAAGAGAGCTAACAGTCTCACATTTCAATTAAACAGGTGATTTTTTTTTTTATGTTCAAGAAAGAGAGCTATCAGGATAAAGGACAGTGGAGCACTAAATTGTGGATCAAAGGAGATGATGCTAGAGTTTCAATGAGGAAAAGTTACAGCCTACAGGCTAGATAGCTATGGTTTGAGGGTAAATGCCAGCTGCTTTCTAACTTTATCAATATCTTGTCTTTGCTAAGCTGATGATTTCTATTTAGATATTTCCCAGACAAGTGTCTCATCTACTCTTGTGAACATTCTGGCCCCCCCTTGCTACTAAAGGTGTGCAGAGGAGGTGGTGCTGAGATCCCGGGCCATTTCTGTGCGAATCCTCTGGAATGCCAGCCTGTGGTGGCTTCCACCCACATCTACCCAGGAATGGATTAACAAACTGTGACAGTATATTCTAGATGTGTTCAGAAACACTAGCCTGGTTCAATTAATACCTACTGTAGAATCATCAACAAAAAATCCAGAATCAATTTCATTGTATTGACAGGGGATTGGAAATCTAGATGTAATCTTTATATTGACATTTCATGCTTTATTAATGTCATGCACTTGCTAATTTCAGGTAAAGTAGGTTCTCTCAAATTGTGAAGAAAAGTGTAACCTGTATGTCAGTTCCCATGGTGATTGATTGAATAGCACAAATTAAAGCACTTATCTGTCTTAAATAATTACTTATAATGAATCAAAGATGAATTAGTAAATTAATCCCATTTTGCAAAATTTACTTGCAGGTGTATGTTATGAGAAAACATAATCATTGCCAAAATTACAAAATAATGGTTCAGATACCAACTTGCTTATGGGATACTTCATTTTCTATAAACAATTACTAGATAATATAGTAAGATAAACCCCTAAAAACTGAAAGGGAAGGAAATAAAGTTGCTGACCTTTCACTGTCAAACATGGGAACAGAGAGGGAATAGGGAAATTTGGTAAATTCTAAAATCATGAGTTTATATAGTAATTAGTAATGAAAGTTTATAGATTTGTCTTAATCAAGTTATCAGAGCATAGATTAAGGTCAAGCTGGTCTGTAGAAATAAGGTAAAACTAGGCCACATTTTCACATTACTACTCAGAGGGGGATAATTATGGATAACTAGAGAAGATAAAATAGCACAAAGGAAAAGAAGAAGACTTGCCTGGAACAACGTCGATGTGCAGTCAGACATGCAAAGGAACCATATTGTTACCATCTGGATTCTTCTGTAACTGGAAAATAAGAAAGAAATTAAACAAAAATAACAACAATTGCTATATGGTGAGTATTCACTATGTTTCAAGCTTATCTCTTCTCATAATAACAGTATTCCTTTTAAGGATCCATGTTTTTAGGACAGTTTAATATCTCAGTGCAAATTAAAAAAACATAGATTTCTATCGTGTATTCTAGTATTATGTACATCTTTTAGTTTAATTAGGCTCTTAAATACAAATTATTTTTGGACCTTGAGCAGCAAGCTTGACCTTTCCGAGTACCTTTTTATGTTGGTGAACATAGTCAACTAGTTGAGATAATATTTAGCACTGTTATTTAAATTAATCTTTCTCTCCTTGGGAACTGAGCTCAATGACATTCAAGCTCATTTTTAAAAAATTCATTAAAAAATACATAAAGTCTAGAACAGTATATTCCTAACATGTATAATAAGTACATCTAAAAGTACAACTACAATAAAATTTGACTGGTCATTCACAATACACTAACTGGTGAGTTATGAAGCACAGGTAATGGCTAAAGTCATTGGGACAAGCAAATTGAGGTTAAGTGGAGTCCTGGGAAAGATCGCACTGTGGGAACAGGGAACATGAGAAGAGCCTAAAATAAAGGTGAGGCTGAGTATTTTCATAGAAGTGAACACAAGGAGGGGATGATGATAAAGCCTAAATGGGCCACAGTCTCAATACTGCTTTCAGATTAAAAAGCTGTTTATTTCCCTTGGGGGAAAATAATTGGTCACTTTTTGGAGTAAATTTAATATTAATTTTCACCATAAAGAGCCAAAAAGAACTTTCTAGTTAATAGAATATGCAATCTCAATTATAAATTCTTGATTCATGTAACAAGATTATCTATATTTTATCATAGATCCTGCTGAAAGGATATTGGAATAAACTACTGTTATTGCTGCCAGATAATTTTAAAATTAATCACTAAGGTATAATAATAACTCATCTTTCATATTTAAGTATACATTTATATATTTATATTGTCTAAGATATATCAAAACATCACTTTATATCATAAATTGTATTTAATTTATTCTTAAAAATAAATATAAAAAAAAAAAAGAAATGTATTTGTTCCAGGTCTCATAGTTATTCAGGACTCATATTCAGAGCTTTGACCTTTACCTTTTCACTGTTATATAAGGTAATTACAATGTCAGGCTCAGAGATCCTTAATTAGGATATTAAAGTATACTTGTCTGCCACCTGCTTGAACTTTTAATTTTGTTTCTTACATCTTGTCGAATGGCTATCATATTTAAATATTATTTTCTTATATAATAAGTAGTGGCCTTATTTCTAAACCTTCACATATCTGAGAAAATTCTGTGTTCTTCATGAAAGAAAAATCGCTGAATTTAGGTATTCCTTCATAATATTTTCATTTTGAAAATTTTTAACAGTAGTTACTTTATTTTTTCTTTGGTTCAAAGTAAGTGGTTAATTTAATGTTACAGAGGCAAACTGTGAAGCCAGTTTAACAGGGTTCCTTTTCTTCTTTTTGTGTGTAACTTATTACAGCATTATTCATACTATTATTTGTTGTCTTCTCAGTTAGTTTTGTTTTTTTCTTTCTTTCATTTGCTTCCAGTCTCCCATTAACTTCCACCACCACGTTAAGACTTCCTACCTTTCAGAACAAGTTTCAGTTGAAACTCAGCAAGTGGACATTTTCTTCTTTTCATTTTTTAAAGAGTCTGTCACAAAATGATTACTCTAAACAAAAAGTCCATTGAAAACATACTGAGTTTTAAAATCTGTTGGTATATAGCAAGCAACACTGAAGTTTTCCTTTCCTTTACTGTGTTGCTTTATCTAAAAACCTTAGGCTATTTAAAAGTAATATTTTGCCTGTCATGCCTCAGCTAGTTGCACTTGCCAGTTGAAACTGGAATTTCCTTGAGAATTCTGTTATAATTTGTGCCCTTTACATTAAAAAGAAAAAAACCTGCCAATGAAATTCAACTGTTGGCTGTTAACACATACATACATCATATTTTGCCAGAGATAGGCAATTTTTATAAACAGGAATTATGCCAAATCATATTAAATATCCTCTAGGGCATTGAGCTGATTTAAATAATCTATTCACGCACATGTGCATGTACTATAGACACACACACACACACACATACATACACACATCCCTCTAATCTAGTGTAGGATAATATTTAGAAATAAACATATCCTACATCAAGCACACAAAGTGAACTCAGTGTGAGTTTAAAATGGCTTGCTTTTTTTCCAGAGGCTTAAGGGACCTGGGCCTCCCTGGACACACACAGAGTTGGCTTGCCTGGAGTTAAAAATTCCACAAACCCCTTCTCTGAAGCTGTGCACCCCACGAAGCCTGAGATCAAAGGGCATGCTGCCTTTCCTCAGAGATATGGGCCAGAGGGTTGATGTATGTCAACAACATATTGTCAGAGGTCTATAGGTGCTCTGCCCTGAGGAAAAGACACAGTCATTACTTCATACTGAGTAAACTGAGTGGACACTTGAAGATATTCTTCCATTAACTCTGTTCCCCTGTGGTTACTTTCTTCTTTATGATTTTGTTTAGACACCTGCCCAGAGATTAGTCAGTGTCTAGAAGAAGATGTTTGCTGCAAAAGTGATTGTGTTGATGTGGTAACAGGATATTTCATTTCAAGTTGATTTTAGATAGGTAAAATGAAGTAATGGTGAAACTAACGGATAATAGATTAAGTGTGTACATGACAAGAAAAGTATAAAATCAAACCCCTAAATAAAGAACTTTGCTACATGCCACCCCATCCCATGTAGTCTGTTTCCTGACTTAATAATTACAGAAGCAAGTTTACACCCATGGCAAAGCTGCTGTTCCTTCACGTCTCTGGTCACTCAACATCTAAGTAAGTATTTCAAAATAGTTTTGACTACCACAGGAACTGTGGTCTTGAATAGCATAAGTTGAGTCTTCAGACTCTTCAGATATTGGAGAAACAGAAGGTAAACAGAGATTTAACAGTAGGTTTTTAAACAGTGGTGCTGGTAAAGAATTTTGAAATCAGAGAGGAGAGATTATCATTTATTTAAAGAGAGTAGTGGTTTGCATATCTTAAATATTTCCATTTTAACATTTCCAAAACATAAGATTCTTTAAAGGAGATCCACATATTCTATTTACCTACCACAGCACCTACTAGAAATATTTGTGTGGCATGCTCCAATTAGAGAATTAGACCAATTTGTAAATTCTAAGTGATCTGAATTTCTGGCTGAGAATAAAGGAAAGTGATATTAGTAATAGTTAATGTTGATTAAAAAGCTGAAATAAGTGTTGAATTAAAGCTATAATAAGGAATGCATATTTTAACTTTGTTTCTGTCGAAAATTAAGGCTTATAGAACAGAGCAGAAAAGAGCTTTTTTATAAGGTCTCCTGATCATCTTACCCTGAGTCTCATACGAGATGCTATGCAAACAGAAATGTCACCTTATTGGTAGAAAGAACTCACCTGACAGGGGTGTCCAACCTTTTTTTTTTTTTTCCGCTGCATATTGGAAGAAGAGTTGTCTTAGACCACACATTCAATACACAAATACTAACAAAAGCTGATGAGCAAATAAAAGGTCAGTACATGTCTGTCGTGATATCCAACACTACAGGTAAGCCAAACAGCTTCAGATAATCTGCATGTAGCCTGCAGGCCACAGTTTGCATACCCTGGCTGATTCTAACACAATTTCATATAGGTGCTTCTTTATTTGAACATTTGCTCATTCATTTAATCATTGTTTTTAATCATTTGTAATCAACTATCTGTTATAAAGTTAAGGGGTCAGGCTAACTTGGGTTCAAATTCATGTCTTACTTCTTTGACCTTCAGCTTTCTTATTTATGATGATCACCTATTATCTGAATAGACTATTGTGTTTATAAACATTCTGAAAATAAAGTGCTTAGGAGAATGAATTAACATTTCTATGCTTCAATTATAGTCCAAGGCCAAATCCACTGAAAAAAATGTAAGCTTTTATGGATGTTAAAAAAAGAAAAGGATTCAAGGATAATTGACTGCCAATTATTTTCTCCCTTTTGAAGCATTTAAAAGCAGATGTAGAGAGTTCAGTTAATTTGGATTTGTTTAGATGAAACTCTGTCAAGAAAATATGCTATGAACAATGTAACTTCCCACACTTCCTTTTTCAGAAAATCTGAGCTGATATACTCTAGTTTCTCTTCAGATCGTATAAATCTTTCGCCTTTTACAAAAAAATCTAAGCTGAATCTGTCGCTCACTTCTGGCAAATATGTAGGATGTTATGGGTTGATATATGCATATATCTTTGCTACTGGCTTCATCTGCTGATCTTTTTTCAAGGTGGTAGCATTTTAAGTCATGCAGATTGCTTTAAATGAACTCTGTCACTCACTTAGCAGCTGTGTGAATGCCCGTTACTCAGATCCCTAGATCTGAATATCTTTTGTGGTAAAAAAAAAAAAAAAAAAAAAAAAAATGTGAAAAGGGGATGTCTAAATTCAGAGAGTTTATAGGATTAAATTTAAATGATTCCTGCATAGTGCATGGCAAAGTATTTAGAAAGGGCTCCACAAACAACTGTTTTATTATAATTTAGATTATAATGACTTCTTCCAGACATTATTCACATTATATGTTTAGATTTATATTTATGTCAGATATCCTATTTTCAAGAACTAAATAGGATATAGATGAGCATGCAAACTCAACATTACAATGATTTTTGCCTTCAATTCGATGTTATTATAATTTTAAATAAGATTAGTTATTTCTCTGTGACCCTCTCTATGTATTAACATTCCTAATTTTAGGCAAAAACCTCAGAGATCAACCATCTAGTTCAGCATCCACAGCAACCTTGATCCCTCCACTTTCACTTTCTGAACCTAAATATGCAAAACTCTTTCTTTCTTTCTTTTCTTTTTTTCTGAGACAGTGTCTCACTTTATCACCCTCGGTAGAGTACTATGCCATCACAGCTCACAGCAACCTCCAACTCCTGGGCTTAGGCGATTCTCTCCTGAGTAGCTGTGACCACAGGTACCTGCCACAATGCCCGGCTATTTTGTTGTTGTTGCAATTTGGCTAGGGCTGGGTTCAAACCCACCACCCTCACCCATCTATCTTCCTTCCTCCCTCCCTCCCTCCCTCCCTTCCTTCCTTTCTCCCTCCCTCCCTCCCTCTCTTTCTTTCTATCTTTCTCCCCACCATTGAACGCTAACTCTCTGAATTAAAGGAAATAGAAACTAAATGAAAAGCCAAACTAATTTTACTTAAGCAGTTACAGCTTTCACGGTGAATGATTTGGGGCTCTTCAGTGTTACTTTGTGAATGTAATCACACGTATTTGTCTTGTAGAGAATTATATTGTTACACAGGCACAGTAAGCAGGACTGCTATTACATAAATTGCCCAAGATTTGCTGCTTGAAGTTACAGCAGACCAAAAGAAAGCATGTGTGAAGTTTTCTTGAAAAAAATTCTCTTATTATTTAAAGACACCTTATCTATGTGTGTTAGTAAATGCTGCCATGATTTCATTAATATTTATACATTACTTGAGTTCAGGAACAATAATGCCCAAATGTCAGGTAAATGGTAGAGGAGAGAACTGCCTGTTAATTTGGAAAACAGAATAGAAGTATAGAAGTCAAAACTCTTATACATATAAATCAAACATTACATTTTCATATATAGTATAAAGGGTTTTACAAAATGCCACATTCTTCAAATACATTTCTTTAATTTCTTCTTATTTTTAATATATATATAATATATGCATGTGAAAATATATATATATGTATATGTATATATATGTATATATGTGTGCATGTGTATTCCTTTTCAAGTTTACAAATGAGTGAAGGAGATTGATGATAATCAAATAAAACAACCAAAAACTTACATAAAGGGTTATAAGAATATCAGAGGAGCTCTGTTCTAGTCTGGATGCATTAGGTAAAGTTTACTCTAGGTTGTTTTGTAATGAAATTTCAAAGATAAACAGGTCTGATGTGGGTGAATGCATGGGAAGAATATATCCAAAGTACAAAAATACTTTATTCAAAATTTTGATGTGGAAATGAGCATGCTATTTTGAAGATCTGGAAAAAGACCAGTGTGGCCAGAGGACTCAGTGGAAGGTGAGTGGGCTGAGAGGAATCCTTATAAAATCTTTGCTACAGCTTAGATTACTCAAAGCAATGGGAAAAGAAAATAGAGATCTAGTATTACTCAAAGTATATGTAACCATAGTGTTTATCAATGTATAAAATAATATTCTCAAAGTGGAAGCCTAATTTCTTCCTATTTCTAAATAATTAACTTGCATCATGAAGAATTTTGACTATGTAGAATAACCTAAGAAAGAGAAAAACAAGACTCAAATCCTAACGGTCATATATATTCTCAAAAAAATCTATATTTTAGCACAGAGTGCATTGTCAAGTCAAATGATGAGATCCTTACATCCACATGCTACAATGGTAGTAACTGCCATTAATCACCTAATAGGTTGCACCAAGGTCAAATAAACAAATACAAACCAATCTTCATAATCTACAACAGCAAGTCTACTTTTTTCCCTCATGCTCACAGATATTCAAGTTGCCTATGGTTTGGCTGATCCAGACTGATAATCTCTTTTCCAGAGTGGATGGAGCTAGGCTTGGCTCCAGCCGAGTGTAGGTGCAGGTACTTGCAATGCCTACTCGTTGCACATGGCAGGACTGTAAGTGTAAACATCCCCTAGATCTTGGTTTGGAGCTGGTGCTCTCCCATGGCTCAGAGCAAATTGCATGCCCAAGCCTGACTTCAACAGGGGTGAAGACATATAATTCTCAATTCTACTGGGAAGTGCTATTGAGGTAAAGAATATTCTTAGGCAAAAGATATGGATGAATAATGCTAACACAGAAAAGTGTGATGACTTCTAGGATTTAATTCACCCCAGGAGTGAAACCAGAGGGGCAGAAACCTCAGCATCTGGAAACACTAAATTCCAGATTAGTAGCCTACAATGCTGGCAGCTATGGCCATTCACTCCTCAGAGTTTGTGAACTCCGTGGTGAAGCCAGTGAGATTCCCACGCTGAACATCAGTGTCATCTTTCTCATCTCTATGAGACGTGATCAGTCAAAACCAGTTATAACTGACATAGCTATAAATCAACCTCACTCAAATGAGAGAACCATCAATAGGCCCTTAAAGAAGCTACATGGAAAAAAAAATATTTCTGTGAAACATCTTGTTTGCTTGAAGTTCACATTTGGCAAAATGTAGTAATCTATCAAATATTTTCCCCCTGGTATTTTAGATCACCGATGTTTTCCAGCATGTGCGCTTACGTTTTCTCTTATATTTTCTTATTTTTGCCTTTTTCTTGACACTTTCTTTACCTATGGGGGTTTGGGTGTGAGTAGAGAAAAATTATTTTATTCTATTACATACATAAAAGAAAGAAGGCTGTTTGATTTACTGTTAAAAGCTAGGATATGTAAATCAGAGGAAAACAGTGGTAAAGAGGGGTAAATGGGAAGAAAGTGTTAACATATGAACCTATTTTCTTGTTCTCTTTAAGGTCTTTCTACTTATTTTTCTTGTAGTGATTAAATAGATGTATTAACAAGAAAATGCTACTATGGAACTAAAGAAAGAAATGGCAACAGTTCCTCAAACTCTGATCCTCATTCTTATTATGGTGTAGCTACAGAAATGGCAACTGACATAAATGGCTCCCAAACATATGAAAAAGATCAGCCCAGGTAGTTGAACTTGAAAATGAAGAAGGAGTATTTCAGGTTGTAGCACTTACAGTCAGAACACAGTCATAATTATCACTGTGAATTTTTCTTTTGAGCTGTAGCTTCTAATATACCCCAAAAGTTTATGTTCTTGGGCACCTTGCAGTGATGACCCAAATTCCCAGTGCATTTAATTCTGGGCAATATTTGGATTAGGTATGACCCTTTGCAAGTTTGATAGATTTAGAAAAAGGATCTTGAGAGTCACTATCTGTAAATTGTTTAAGAAAAAACTTCTATCTTAAGAATCAGTAGTAACTCCAATGCAATGAAGAAAAGATAAAATAAAGAAAATGTTAAAGTTGAGCAAAACAAGGCATCAATTAAAAAAAAATAGTACTTGGGGTGGTGCCTGTGGCTCAGAGAGTGGGGTGCCGGCCCCGTATACTGAGGGTGGCGGGTTCAAACCCAGCCCCGGCCGAACTGCAACCAAAAAATAGCCAGACGTTGTGGCTGCTGCCTGTAGTCCCAGCTGCTCGGGAGGCTGAGGCAAGAGAATCACCTAAGCCCAGGAGCTGGAGGTTGCTGTGAGTCCTGTGACGTCACGGCACTCCACCGAGGGCGGTAAAGTGAGACTCTGTCTCTACAAAAAAAAAAAATAGTACTTGAAGAGCACTTATTTTCCAGAACAAGATCTTCATTGCAAATATGAGCTATTTAAACGTTAATATATTTTTCAGATTTTTCCTCTAAATATTCCAAGGAGATCTCTAGAGACATAGGTACAAGAATATTCTCCAAGAGCTATTCATGTGCCTCCTCTTGAGTTCAAGAATGTATCTTGTGTTTCTAGCTTTTCTCATTGTCTTTCTATTTTTGATTACTTATCTAGGGAAAACATCAATTGTTTTAGTGATACTAAAATAATGATATTAGAGTTTAGTAAATATTTTAATTATAGCATACAAAATTCGATATACCTTTTGTGTTCCCTTTACCACTAAAGCAGAGACAGAGAATAGCATTGCAATATTCTCTTGGGGGACCACATTGTCTAGGTTTCTATTTAGTGCTTAATGTTTCTCTTCAAAATTCGATAGTTTTTATTAAAGATAAATTTGTCCATCTTGCTATAATCTGAACTCTGATGTTGACATTATAGCCCAAGAGACTGAAAATCTTTAAGAAAACTTTCAGAGATATTAAGAACATAATATTAGTTCAAATGAAAAAGAAGAAAAGATCCCTACAGTTTCCCTTGAGAAAAGTCTGCATGGCTATTTCTTTAACTCATGGTCAAGTGGAATTATCTAGCTGGAGTAAAGATGGCCTGAGAAGCATGTTTAAAAGAGAGGATTTAAGATAGATTGAGAAAATACAGATTTTCAGATTTAATAATTCAAGTAACATTTTCAAAAGTATCTTCCTCTATTACTCATTATTTCTTGGAGCGTTTGCTCAGCGAGAAAACTTTCTTTTTCATTAACAAATGACTTTGCAAACATTTAGCAATTCATGATTTACTTAGCAATGAATGATACTAAATATTGCCCTGCAATACTTGTACTGTTTTTAGTGTTAGTTTTTCATAGCATTCTAATTGATCAATTTATTATTCCTTCAAGGAGTGTGTCACCTCTTTAAACAATGGATTTTGGAGATATTGGTGTGCCTTTTATGAATTTATCAGTCAATTTCAGTCAAAAATATATATGAGGCACATTAATCAACCAGTAGATACAAATACATAATTAACCATTCATTCATGTAGAGTATATATAAATATATGTAATGAATAAAAATATGTATAGCATATAATATCTGATACATATTTACATCAATCATCATCCAATTGGGAAAATAAGATGTTTATTTATGGAATAGATATTTTCTTTATAAATCCAGACTAAATGCTCACACTTAGCTTCATTCAAAACCAGTTCTGTTTCTTCACATTGTATTTCTTGGAGCCTTATATTGGTCTATAAAGGATACGTGTATTTCATGTGTATGGCCCACATTTTTCTTTTTCCATAAATGACATGTACATGATAGATACAAATTGAGCACATGAACATTACAAATCCCATTCAAATAATTCTTTATTCACTATGAATTATTTATCTGTGTTTGTTACTATTCATTACTTCAAAGGAAAGCATTAGCGGTAGCTCTGCAACCTATTTCTCCTCCATTTGGAATTCCCAGGAAGGTGAGAAAGTTTACCTGTAAAATAGACCTTAAACATGCTAAGTACAGAAATTGTGTTGGACAGACAAATCAGGTTTACTAGGAGAAAGGACACTTTCTACGAAATGCTTGTAGCAGTATGCACTTATCTATCTGTGATGCTGTTCATAACGAATCCTGAAATGTCTGTATGTGGGGACAATATATTAATTGTAGACTACAGCTCAGCCTCTTGAGACAAGGAATGATCTAGGAGTGGGGGCCATGGCTGCACACTATGATTACCTATATCCTCAAAATTAGTAGAAATATTTGTAGAATATTTAGTAGAAATAGTTATGATGAAACATTTGTAAGTCATATTTGACCACTTGACCTTTTGTGTTATTTCAAGGTGGAGTTGTAAATGGGATTTTCTTTACTACTCAAATAATTACCAAAAAGGCACCTTGGGAAAATGGGAAAAGGAGGGGATGGACAAATATGATGAAACCCAAATTCTAAGGCGGCAGCCCTTCTCTCCTTGTTATTGAAAGACAAACATCTTCAGGAACATCACAGAAAAACAACTTTAAGCTGTGGGATCTGGAGGAAATAGATTTAGATTAATGGAAACTGGTATTAAGTGAAATATAAGAAAGAAAAGGAAGCAGAAGAAAAAATAAAAAATAAAAATAGTGTATATTATATGTTTCCCCTGTCCTAATAAAGGCTGAACTTCAAAAGGAGAGGCTGATTTATCAGAATGTATTTTGTGAGTGTATGTAGAAGGTCTGATAATTAAATTCACAAAGTCATCCTAGAAAACGTGCTAGATACTTCATTGTTACATCACTACAGTCAAAGTATTTCCTTCAAAGTACTCCCCTTGGTAAGCTGCGCATGCTGTTTCTGCCAGCACATACTCCACCCTTCAAATCAATTTTGGAATGCTTTTTCAGAAATGACCTTCAGAGCTGTTGTCACATCAGGTCTGAGAATGAAGTTTGCAAACTTGCTATAGCACAGTTACCCTGACAGCACTGTACAAACAGCTTGGTAGGTTTCATGAGCTTGGCATATCAGTGTCTAACAGCTGTGTTTGTATCAACATGTGGCAGTGTCTTGCTGAGTGACGTTCATCATCGTTGTTGCATGTTTGTTTTTTTTGTTTTTTTTTTTTAACAGAATCTCACTTTGTTGCCCTCAATAGAGTGCCATAGCATCACAACTCACAGCAACCTCAGACTCTTGGGCTTAAGCAATTCTCTTGTCTCAGCCTCCCAAGTAGCTGAGACTACAGGCGCCTGCCACAACGCCTGGCTTTTGTTGTTGTTGTTGTAGCTGTCATTGTTGTTCAGCAGGTTTCTGTATAAACTAGGCTGGAGAAATTAAAATCCAATAGTGAAAGTTATGATTAGAATGGAAAATATTTGAAAAGGGGACTGGATTTATCTCCTCCGTTGAAGTCAGAGAATTCTGAAAGAGTTGGATCGAAAGTCTGTATCTACTTAACCCCTGCTGAAGAATTTGAGGCCATGTTACAAATTGAATGTTTGTGTCACTCTCCTATCAATATGTTGACATCCTAAGCCACAATATGATAGCATTTGGAGATGTGCCCTGTAGCAGGCAAGTGCTTAGGGATAGATGAGGTTATGAGAGTAGGGCTTCATGATAGGACTGGTGGCTTTTTAAAAGGAAGAGAAGACAATTTCTCTGTCTCTCTCACACTCTCTTGTTCTCTCTCTTTCACTATACCACGTGTACAACTTTGAGAAGGCAGCTGTCTGCATGCCAGCAAAACACCCTCACCAGAATCTCACAGTGCTGGCAACCTCATCTCAGACTTCCAGCCTCCATAACTGTAAGAGAAGTTTCCATTGTTTAAGCCACCCAGTCTATGGTTCTTTGCTATGGCACCCTGAAGAGAGTAATTTATTTGAAAGGCCAGAAGTAGTATGTATTTTTTTATTTATTATTAGATCCCAGTATGTGACAAACAGTGATCAGCAGAGACATGCTGCTATTAAAGACCAGAAATTGGAAAGACAGGGAGATGGCTTGTTGTCTGGGACATATTGAGGATTAAATAATGAATTGCAAAGTGTGACAAGATATATTATTTTGTGGCTTCATCACTAAATTCATTACTGAGGATATTCTATGTGAGAAATCTGGTCACATTCTGACTTTTAAGAGTAGCATCCATATACATTTAAAGGGTGGGTGATAAAAATGTTATATATCGTTGTAATATTTTGTTCCCTTTTCCTGTTTTTTAGTGGGATAGCATTTACCTTGGTCAGAAGAAGTGTCCATGGACAGATACAAGTACAGCCCCTAAAGAATCCACATCGTAATTCCTGTAACTTGTGAATATGTCACATATCAAAAAAGACTTTGTGATGTGGTTTAAGTTATACACTTAACTAGGGAGACTTCCCTGTATTATCTGAGTGGGCTAGAGTGGAAAATAAAAGTTGAAAAAATGTCAATCATTTTGAAATTAATATATGTTTTAGTTTTCCGCTGTTTCCATAGCAAATTAACACACACATTTTTAGGCATAAAACATTCATTTCATTAAACCTCAGTTTTGTAGGTCAAAAATCCCAGTAAAACAAGCCTCTTTGGGCCCTCTGCTTAGAGGTCCATGAGGGCAGCATCAGAGTTTTATAGGACTATGTTCCTTCCCAGATGCTCTGAAGATACTGTTGAACTAATTCATTTTCTTTGCGGAATATGGCTCCTTTGGCTACAGAACTAAGTCCCCATTTCCTCACTGGCTGTCAGCCAGGGGTCATTTTATATTTTTATTATTTCTTTATTAAATCATTGCTGTGTACATTAATTTAATCATGGGGTACAATGTGCTGGTTTTATATACCATTTGAAATATTTTCATCAAACAGGTTAACATACCCTTCACCGCATTTTCTTAGTCATCGTGTTAAGACATTTATATTCTACACTTAGTAAATTTCACATGTACCCTGGTAAAATGCACCATAGATGTGGTCCCACCAATTATGCTCTCTCCTCCCATCCTTCCCCTACCCCTCCCCTCCCTCTCCTCTTTCTCCTTCTTCTTGGGCTATAGTTGGTGTGTAGCTTTCATATGAAAGCTATAAATTGGTTTCATAGTAGGGCTGAGTGGATTGGATACCTTTTCTTCCTCCATCACTTGGCTCATACCAACCTTCTTCCATTATTTTAGCCAACAACATTGGGTCAGTGCTTCTCACACTTAAACTATCACTTACTTTCCCTTCTGCCTTGTCTCTATTTCAAGCCAAAGAAAATTCTCTGCTTCTAAAGGCTCATGTGAATATATTTAGCCTACCTGAATAATGCAGGAAGAGCTCCCTTTTTAAAGTCCATGACTGAATTGCATTGGGAAAATCTCTTTTGGCATGTAATGTAACATATTCATAGGTATGAGGATTAGGTTGTGGATGCCTCTCTGGGGGACAATTATAATGCCTACAACAGTATTGAATCCACTCACATTCACTTGTAGGCCTCTCATGCTTATCACCCCTCAGACAGTAGTAGTCTTAGGGAAAATAGGAATGAACAATTGAAACACATTTAAACATGTATTACTCAAAACAGGTGATGAACAAAATTGAAATGTTAGCTTGGTCATATAAGTGATTATTTCTTGTATTGAAGGTGAGCAGAAGTGAGGAAGGCACTAAGAATTTGATTGAGGGAGTGGAGAAAGATATAATTAAATGCTTTCAAATATTTTCTTTTTTTCTTTTGTTTTTCTTTTTCTTTTTTTTTTTTTTTGCAGTTTTTGGCTGGGGCTGGGTTTGAAGCCACCACCTCCGGCATATGGGGTTGATGTCCTACTCCTTTGAGCCACAGGTGCCACCCCTTCAAATATTTTCTATTGCATTACTCGTTCGTTTTGCCCATGTTGGTGCCTTTGACTTGTGTTTAAAGTTTATGTGCCTAGAAGATTTTTTTATGAGTACACAAGACCTGATATTCACACCACTGATTTTGGATAAGATATACTTATAAAGGTACCTTAGAGAGGGCCAAACCTGCAACCCTAATTTTAGGCATAAACCTGAGCTAGAGTTTATTACCAAGTGGAAAACACAGTCATTTTATTTGTTGCCTGACAAAACTTTGTAGTCCTTCTGGGCTAAGGAAGAATACAGAAACATTAGCAAGTATGCCGTTCTTGCCGATCCACTGAGTGACTCAAACATCTGAGACAGCAAAACCTCACCATAGTAGATAGGGTCTGGGTCAAAAGATGCAATAAATGGAAATGCATGAAATTATGGGTAGTGAATAAATGCACATAAGCGAATGCTGGTCTGAGCAAAGAATGCAATCCAACAGTTTCTTCCAGAATTGTTATGGTTTCAGGCATTACATTTAGGACTTTAATATATCTTGAATTAATTTGCACAGGACACAAGATAAGGATCCGGTTTCACTCTTCTGTATTTGATTATCTTGATTCTTTATTCTGTTTTGTTGGTCTATCTCTGCTTTTATACCAGTACCATCCTGTTTTAGTTACTATAGCCTTGTAGTATAACCTGAAGTCAGGTAATGCAATGCCTCCACATTAATTCTTTTTGCTTAGGATTGCTTTGGTTTGGGGAGCTCTTTCAGGTTCCATATGAAGTTTAGTATAAAATGATGTTGATATTTTGATGGGAAATTCTTTTAGACATGGGTATAAGCAAAGATTTTATAAGTAAGACTCAAAAGGAAAATACAATAACATAAATAAATAAACAACATTTAATTAGATTTAAAAGTTTCTGCACAGAAAGGAAATAATCAACAGAGTAGATATCATTACAGAATGAGATAAAATGTACATAAAGTGTACATTTGACAAAGGGCTATATCTATTACCTACGAACAACTCAAATAAATCAACAAGATAAAAGCATATACTCCATTGAAGAGTGGGCAAAAGACAACAGAGTTTTTTTCAAAAGAAGACATCTGAATAGTCAAAAAACATATGAAAACTGTTCAAAATCAATTATCATCCAGGAAGTGTAAATTAAAGTACAATTAGATTGAAACCACCTTACCTCTATTAGAATGACTATTATTAAAAAAAATTAAAAAATAATAGATGCTGGCATGGATACAGTGAAAAGATAATACTTATACACTATTGCTAGATTATAAATTAGTAAAACATATGCAGAAGTAAAAATTCTGGAGCTTTCTTAAAAACCTCAAAGTAAACCTAACCTTTGATCTAGCAATCCCACTAATGGGTATCTACTCAAAGGAAGAGAAATCATTATATCAAAGGACACCCCCACTGGAGTGTTTATCACAGCACAATTCACAATGGCAAAGATGTGTAATCAACCTAAGTGTCCAACAGTTGAGTGGATAAAGAAAAAAAAAAAAATATATATATATATATAGACATACACACACCATGCAGGACTACTCAGTCATCAGAAAGAATGAAGTAATGTTATTTTTAGCAACATGGATTGAACTGTAGACCCTTATCCTAAGTGGAGTATCTAGGAATGGGCAAACAACAACACTAATAAATACTCACTAATAAGTGAGAGGTAAATGGTAGGTACACATGGTCATAAAGTATTCTAAAGAACAACAGAAACTAGAAAAGAAAGAAAAGGGATAAAACCTTGTCTATTCAGTTTTACAATGCGCACTATGATAATAAAAGGCCTCATTTCAGCATTATAAAATTCATCCATGTAACAAGAACACTTGTACCCTCTAATATTTTGAAATAAAGATTATATATAAAAAATGTAATCCACAGTACAAGAGACTCTTGAACAAGAGTCTCTTGGAACAAGAGACTAAGAATGTTAGCTATCTTTTCCAAATCTTGCATTCACTAGTGACAGATGCTAGAAGAAACCTCTGGATCTTTTTCCTCCAGAAAAGGAATTACACTCCTCATCATTTATGAGCTCTGCCCCAAATCTCCACCTGGATAATTTGGCAAAAAAAAAGTAAGAAAGTACCCTCGTAAAAACTAAACTTATTAATAGACAACTACTACCATCTGATTGACAATTTATAGTTTGTATTTACAATTCTGGTTATTTTTCCAATGACCTGAGAAAAATACTACCAATGAATCATGGTGGGTGGAGAATGCTGAGCAGCAGAGCTTCTGTCACTCTGTTGTGGCTATTAATCAAGACAATACATCGCTCAGACAGATGCCTGGCTATGACAGAAAGTGAATTGCTGCTGCTTGCCTTGCATGTCAAAAATTTATTTGCTACTTTGAATACATGAAATATGAATGTCAGTTGAATTCATTTAAATAAGATGCAAATGAGACCTGAAGAACTTTAATGAGAAATCCATTTAGATCAGTTTGGATGTGGTATGGTATCCCGATAGTAGTAATATCACACCTAGATGGGAATGTACTGGAAGATCAAATGCACCTAAGTGGTGGTCTCATGTGGCACATTATATTTGGGGGTGCATATAGTTTTCAAAATTGTACAAAAACAATATATATTGTGGCATCAATATACGTAGTGGCTTGATCAGAACTGGATATGAAGCATAAGCTAGTCTGTAAAAACTGAAGAAGTTGGTCTTGGAATATTTATTACCATAACTGAATGATTTACTAATCCAAATGGAAACATACAAGGACCTCTATTTCAGGAGAATTATCATGGATGGAATCATATGGAAAGGTTAATAAAAATACAAACAAATGGAATAACCAAATAACAATTCTCATGGTAAACCATACATTATCATTAAAAGTGTTAGGAAAAAATCCTGTACTGTCATATGTGAGGGATTAATGTATTTTCCAATATTTATGCAATCTAACATTTTTAAAGGCAAGTGGTTAACAGTCCTAGAGGCAAGATGGGAGGTTGGCACTTAAGCTAAGACTCATTAAGGCACATTTGCAACTGGATATCATGGCCAATACAATTGTTCTCCAATAGCCTTAGCTTTGGAGCTTTATAAAATGAAGCTTCTCTTCTCTGTGATGCAACTGGCTGGGACTGGAGAGGAAGTAAAAACACAGTGTTTTCCTTATTGCCATATTACATAAACCTACCTGAAACCCATACCTGTAAAACTTATTAGGATATCTGGAATATGGTTATAACTACAAAACACACGGATTCCAGTAGTTATGAAATAAGGCCTCTCATCATCACAAAAGTTAACATAAATGTGCATATATGAAAAGGTAATTTCTATTGGAAAAGAAAGAATATGCCATATTTTTCTTTTCTGTCATATGGTTTGTTGAACATAACTTTAATCTCTTTGCCACAGATACATGGTGTAACAAAATGGTTGATAAGTTCATTGGTAAAATGGGACAAAGAAACGAAAAGTGATGTAGCCAATAGCTGTAAGACTGAGAGCATATTTCAGGAGATAGATTTGAACACAAAATGAATAGAATAGTAAAAATGGCATTGCTTAAATTATGTCTCCCACCATTAGTTTAGCAAATATGAGGCAAATATCAAGAACTCAGCTGAGCCCAAAAGAGCCGACCTGCAGGTGGCACAGCCAGCTGAGACAGCAAGACAGCAAAGCCTTTCATCAGTTACTGTGAAAGTGTAAGAGAGAGGTTAAACTGAAGAAACAACAACTCCTCTCTGTATTCCGTTTTCCTCCTGGAATGGCTGGCCAGTGGATCTGCGGAATCATCAGAGACTTGGGGGTTATCCCACTGTGGAAGAAGCCCCTAGAAAAGAGCTTCTATGGTTGTTTGGACCCAGGGATGGGGAAGGGAAATGAGAAAGGGGCTTTTTTTTTGGGGGGGGGGCGGGTCAGAGGTCTTGGTTCCCCAAACCCAGTTGCCCTGGTTTAAATATTCAGCCAACTAGAAAGTTCAACAGAGGCACGGTGGGGAATGGAAAGTGGAAGTGATTGGAAATGAAAAATAAAACCTTCGCGTGTGAATAGAAAGCAAAAGTAACCTGTGCAAGTTTCAGTATAACAGAGGCATTTTAGGAACAGTGAGAAAGCTCCCAGCACTTCCAAAGGATGTGGGGGAAGGGTCTCTCTCATGAATGAGAAGTGAGAGAGATGGGGACACAAAGGCAGTGCAGCTGGGTGAGTCCTCTCTTTCTCTCCATTTGAAATTGGCTGCACTCTTTCCCTGGCCTCTGTGCCTACGGGCATCGTTACCCTTTCTGTTGTTCAGTGATCATTGTCTCTTCCCATCAGTCATTTGTTACCTGTGTTGCCATACTCGCATTCTTTTCCCTTCTTTGGTGAAAACTGTTGACTGGTGGGTGTTTCTATAGGCTCTCCAGACTGCCCTGTTCTGCAGGCCAGGGCTTTCTCCCATTCACCTTGAGGCTGCTTTCTTTGTGTCCCTCTCTAAGGGCTCTAATTGGAAAAGAACTCTGAGTCCTGAGTCAGAATGGAGAGGATTATCTTCAAAACTTTCTCCATTCCCATTAACCCTAATTGAGGAGGTCTGGGCGGAGGTACCAGAGAAAGGCCTTTGCTGAAAGCCCTAGGTAAGGAGACTTCTGATGATAGGTGCTGTGATTAGGAACACAGATTTGTGGAAGAGCTTGGCTGGCCATTCGTGGGGGTGGATGGCGCTGAATCTTTGACTGCAACTTCCTTCAAAATTACAATGTGCAAAGCAAGTCCTGTTGCAAAGAGCATCTTTACCTCATGACGCTTCCCAGGTAAATGCTTTGTGAATGCCTATGACAGAGCCTAACAAATCACTCATAAGCATTTTGGCTTGGAGCTGAACTCTTCAGTGACATACATCAGCAGTTTACTATGAGTGGAGGGGAAACTGTGTAAAAAGAGACCCCCTGTGAGATACATGAAGAAAGTGAAAGCTGACTTTGAAGCAAAAACATTGAAGAAATACTCTTTAGAAACTCAGCTCCATCTTAAGCACAAGGTATTACCATAAGAATTTGAATAAAGGAAGGCTATGTTAACCAGTGTGATGAAAATGTGTCAAACTGTTTATAAAACCAGTGTATGGTGCCCCATGATTGCATTAATGTACACAGCTATGATTTAATAATAAAAAAAGAAGAATTTGAATACATTAGTGCAATAAAGGTCACCACCACCACCACCACAACAAAACCCAAATGTAGCTCAATTCTGATTAGTTTGATTTAGCTCTCGCACTAATGGCCCAGTACAAGAAGAGAAATGACCATTCTTAGAGATACTACTTTTTAAAACATTTTTCCTATACTATTTATAATGTCTAGTAAAAAATTAAGAGAGACAAAACAAAACAAGAAAAATTAATCCACTGTCAATAGCCAAAGCAAAGAATAGAAGGAGACTCAGAGATAACCTACATATAGATACTATCAGGCAGAGAACCGAAAGTGTCTTTGATTGGTACTGGCCTGAAGGCTCTAGTGGAACAGAAACACAGCATGCATCAACAAGTGGGGAACGTCGCATAGCGATGAAACTACAAAAAATTCAATTTCAAGTGTCATAATAAGGAGCAGGGTAACAAAGATGAAGAATTTATTTGGTGGTTCATCAGTAGACTGAACACAACTGACTAAAGAACCAGTAAATTTAAAAATAGACCAGTAGCCATTACCCAAAGTAAAACAAAAACAGAAAATAAAGTGGGGAGAAAAACAGTACAGAACATCCAAGATCTGTGTAAAAATATCAAACTGTTTATGAAAGTTAAACATATATAAATAAATATATATTATATATATGACATTGGGATCTCAGAAGGAGGAGAGAGATAAATAAAAGTAAAATATGTAAAGATATAATAGTGTAGAATTTGCACAATCAATGAAATATATTCAATAAAAATTGAATGAATTTATAGAAATCCAAGTAGAATAAATTCTTGAAAATAAGCATAAGACATATCATATTCAAATTGCTAAAGAGCAAAGGAAACAATCTTGAAGACATCCAGAGAAAATAAGGCAGAGTGCTTACAAAGAAGAAAGATAATAAATCCAGCAGACTTCTGTTCAGAGTGCACACTGGATGACTGCAGAGTGACACCTTTAAAGTTTCATGAGAAGAAAAAAATAAAAGCTATCAACCTAGAATAATATAAAGAGTAAAAGTATCTTTTAAAGTTGGAGATTAAAATAAGAAATTTTGAATATAATACAAATAAAACAGATAACTTATTTATAGCAGATCGGAACTGTAAGAAATATTTTTTAGAAATATTCCAAGCAGGAGGAATAATCTTTCTAGTTAAAATATGGATTGATACAAAAAAAGGAAAATGCTTGGAAGTGGATACATTACAAGGAAATTTAGGTGGGTATTGTAATCATTTTCAAAGATGGTTACATTTCTGAGGCAGGTCTTGGAAGCATTTTCTGTCGACCAGAGCCAGTAAATTTCACAGATATCGTGGAGCATGTGGTTTCTGTCACAGCTGCTCATGTCTACTGTCTCATTACACAGCCAGCCAGAGGTAACAGGCGGACAAATAAGGCTGGCTCGATTCTAATAAAACTGTACTTAAAACAGGTGGGAGGCCAGATTTGGCCCACAAGCCATCATTTGCTAACTTCTTATCGAAAATTAGTTTCAGTGTATTGTGGATTTACAGAATACATAAAAACACACTGTTAGCACAGACGGTGGGATAAAGGAATTGAAAGCATACTATGCTATTTGCTCTGTGTGCAAAGCAATGTAATATTATGTAACAAATACACTGGTTAACTAAAATGAATGTTTTAAACCTTAAGGAAAATACTTTATTTAAAATTGAGTTATATATACAAACCCAGAGTGCACGGAAAATTAAATTATAAAATTGACAATGACAAAAGGTCAAGCAAGCAAAGCATGAAAATGCTAAATTAGAAACAATGAAGAGATCAAATAGAAAAGAGCTATAAAATTCATAGATACTAATCTATCCATATTACTGAGTGTACTATACATGAATAATCTAAGTAAATCAAATAAAGACAGTAAGAGCAAGACTTATTTTTTTAAAAAAGTAAACACATATGCAGTCTACTTGTAAACGACTTTTGATGTAAAGACATACATAAGTTAAAATTAAAAGAATAAACAAAGATATATTATGTTAACATTAATCAAAAGAAATTTAGAATAGCTATATTAGCATCAAACTAGACTTCAGAAATAGAGTTATGACTAGAGATAGACAGAAACATTTATAAAGAAGATATAAAAATTATAAATAAATACAAGCCTAAAAATCAAATTTTCACAATATCTGAAACTCAAAAGACCCAAAATAGATACAGAAATTGCATGATTTTCTGTAGATCCACACATTTCCCTAGACAAAAGTGAACAGAAAATCAGTAACAATAAACTAAACTTGAATAGCATAGTCAATCTAATTGACATCAAATGACTTTTGGAACATATCCAAACGGATACTTAATAAAATTATAAAAATTTAATCTAGTAATATGAAAGAAGTTAGTACTGGAGTTATATGTATGTGGGTTTATTCTTGGAATGCAAGGTTAATTCAGTATTTTAAAACAAATTAATTTACCACATATGCAAAGTAAATAAAAACTAAACTATCATATTAATAGATCCAGAAAACTCACTTGACAAATTTATAACCCAGTAATCATGAAAACTCTGGAAGCAGAAGAGAAAAGCATTTATGAGACAAATAACAATAATAAATGTAAATTTACAGCTGTCATATTGTACTACTTACTGATGAAAGACTTGATGTTTTCCTCTTAATATTAGCACAAAGCAAAGAGATTCGTTCTCACCGTTCTATTCAAAATGGTGCTAGGATTCCCAACTAGTGAAATAAACCAAGAGAAATGTACATGTATGATGTGGATGGATTTGAAAAGAAAGGTATCAAATAGTCTTTATTAACATGTCACATGATTGTCTGCATAAAGAATTTAAAAGAATTTACTAAAACTTACCAGAATTAGTTAAGTAAGGCCGATAAGATCACAGGATACAAGGTCAATATCTAAAATTCAATTGCATTTCTACATACTATGCAATGAATATTTGGATATTGAAAACAAAATACTCTTTACATTAGCACTAAATCCTAAGAAATATTTAAATATTAATTTGATACAATATATGGAAGAAATTTGTGTTATGCTGAATGACTCCCACAGATATACATATCCTAAAGGCTTACATAAATTAAGGATCTTGAGATGGGATATTATCATGGACTACTTGTTTGGGCCAAAAGTTATAACAAGTATTGTAATAATAGGAAGGTAGGAGACCACAGTCAGTGGAAGATGTGACCATGGAAACAAAAAATGTGATGTGGGGCCCTGGGCCAAGGTTTTATAAAAACTTTACTTTTTTGTTTTCTTTAAAGGCAGAAACAATTCTCGAGAGCTTCCAGAAGATTTTAGCCTTGGCAACATTATTATTTTAGCTCCTAAGGCTCCTTTCAGACCCCTGAAATGTAAAATGAATAAATTTGAGTTGTTTTCAGTCACTGTGTTCTGGGTCATTTTTTACAGGAGTCACAGGAAACAGATACAATCTCTGTTCAGAAAAATTACAAAGCAGTGATGAAATAAATCAGTGAAAAGATAGACTTCGTTCATTGATTGGAAGACACAGTATTATTAAGCTGTCAATTCTCCTCAAATTAATCTATAGCTTCAACTAATTCCAATCACTATATAAAACATGTTTTATAGAAGTTGACAAGCTAATTCTAAAACAAATACTGAAAGGCAAAGAAACAAAAGAAGCAAAAATGATTTAAAAAAAAAAAAACATAACGAAGCTGGATGACTCATATTCTCTAAGTATGACGTGATGGTAATCAAGGCTGTGAGGTATTACTGTAAGAATGGGTATGGAGTAAAGATTGAGTCCAGAAATGAACTTCTTTATATTTTCTTATTAAGTTTCAACCAACCTGACAAACTATTAAGTAATTTAAAAAAATCCACAAACTGGTAGAAAATATTTGCAAAACTCTTATTCAAATCTTTGCATTCAGATTATACAAATAACTCTTTACACTCACAAATCAGAGTATTTTAAAAGCATAATTTGTTTTAAAAATATAATTTTTAAGGTCACCAAAATCTTGGAATGGACACTTCATCAGAGAAGATATACAGATGGCAAATAAGCACTGAAAATATGGTGAGTATTTTTATTAACGAATAAAATTCACATTAAAAATGTGATTGCACTCACCCCTATTAGAATAGATGAAATCATTAACAGGTGACAATTCCAAGAGCTAGCATTGATTGGACACCACTGCAACTCATGATTTTTGGTGATCACGATATCAACTTTGTATATTCATTTTGGAAAATAATTGAGTAGTATTTTATCAACTTAAAAAAAAATAAAAACAACTCAACATTATCACACAGCAATGCCACTTTTAGATAACTCCTCATGATAAATAAAAATACCTTTACATAAACACCTCTGTACAAATTTATGGTAGCTTTACTCATAATCACAGAATGTAGAAATTCTCTAAAGACCCTGCAGCTAGAGGATGGCTAAACACATTTTGAAGAATCTATGCAATAAAATACTACTGAGCAATGAAATACAGCAAACTAACGAGGCAAACAACCAGAGGAAAGAATCACAAACATGCCTTGTTAAAGAAGTAAAATTCCCACGCTATCCACTTTATTATTTCATTATTATGACATTCTGCAAAATAAACAATGATAGGTCCAGAAAATAAATCAGTGGTTTCTAGGGACTAAATGTATAAGGAATAATTAACTGCAAGGGCATTTGTGGAAATTTGGAGGCTTATGGATATATTCTGATCTGGGTTGTGCTTATATTTATATAACTGTGTATGCCTGTCAAATTCATAGAATTATACCCTTAAAAGTTAATTTAATTGTATATAAATTGTAATTAAACAAAGTATTTAAAAATGTGTATGCAAAGTTTAGGTGACTTATCATTATGGAGGAAACGTCTAAGAGAATCTTAAAGTCCTGCATAGAAATTGTGACAATTTCATTTATTATGGATGGAATTTCCACTTCCCATTGGATGTTTTCAGTTCTGGCAGTTATAAATTTCTTAGCTGGCTAGTTTGTTCCTTTCTGTAAAATTTCAGAGAATGTTGCGAAATACCCATGAAACACCTGAGAATAAAATGGCAATAGAGGTGGTGCCTGTGGCTCAAAGGAGTAGGCACCAGTCCCATATACGGGAGGTGGCGGGTTCAAAACCGGCCCTGGCCAAAAACTGCAACAACAACAACAACAAAAAAGACTAGAATTCTGATAAGGTTCAGCTGGAGGGCTGTAAAGAAAAAAGTTAATGCTGACAACTATTTTTCCTCCTCTTTTGAAAATTATTCAGAAAAAAAGATGACCCTTCAAATTCATTTTGTAATAATATTATTTATAGACACTCTGACAAGCACACTAATAATAATTATTAATGGCCAAATCCTTATCTGTAGAATGCTTCTAGCCAGATGCATTTTGTTTGTCTATGTTGTTTATCATTAATAAAAATCTAATACATTAATTTATAGCATATGATTTTGTAAGAAATGTCATGTAAACTAATCAGATTTTAAAGATAGAGATTTCATGAGTAAAAGAGCTACTTTTTTGTAGTTATTTTTTGTGACACCCTTATTTATGCCTTAGATATTCATGGTTGGGTCAGAAAAAGTTTACAGCCAACACAGCAAGAGAGACCTTAGGAAGAATGTTAGTGGTCCCAGAATTCTCTTTGGCTTATGCCTTGCAATCATTTATTGAAATTATTACTAGTAATAAGTTCTTTGAATCTTGTGAGTTGAACTTGATAATTATAACTTTTTTTCTATTTCAATAATGCAGGAAAAACAAAAATATTATCCACATGGATGTAGATTGACTCACAATTATGCTTTAACCTAACCACTCAAGCAAATCAAATGAGTATACAGTAGTGGTCTACTTTCAAGGGCAGGTAAAGGAACCCTACATTCAAACTGGTTAAATATATAAGAAACATTTTCTCACATACAAATGTAAAGTCAGAGCAGACTCCAGGACTGCTTGATATGACAGAATATTGTAAGGGCAGCAGGCTCTTCACATACTTACATGTTTTCATTTCAGCATTTGTTTCATCTCACACCTATTGCTGAGAAGGTTGAAATCTTTCATTCTATCATCCAGGCAATATCTAAAAGAAGAAATATTTTCTCTGGCTTGCTGTGAAAATTTGGGAAAGGTTTTTAGTTGTGCCAGAGCAGATTTCTTATCTTTTGTCACCTGCCGTATTTAGTTTATACGCTCAGAAAAGAGAATGGAATTAACATTTGAGCAATCAAATCTATTCTCAGTACTGGGAATTATGTCACCTTCACAAAGAGGCATGGCTATTAGAGGGGAGAGTGGATATTAAAACAAACTTGAGTTCTATCAAAAGAAAAAAGGAAAGAATTCATGTTTGGAAGATAAACCATATTATCTAACAGGAGAGGAATTTGTAATTAATATTTTAAGTGTTGGCCAAAATTGCAATGTTGAACTTTTAAAGCATAATTTGATGAATATGCACTATTATCAAAATTTATGAACCATACTGAAATCATGTGCTGCATACATTAAACTATATTATTTTAAAAACAGCTTAATTCAGATAGAACTCATATGCCATAAATTTTACTCATTTAAAGTGTAAAATTCATTGGCTCTAGTTTATTCAAAGTTATGAAGCCATCACCATAATCAATTTCAGAGCATTTCAAAACCAAAAGGAAACCTTGAATCCTTTAATTATCTCCAATCCAATTCCCTCCACTGTCCCCCAGATCTATCCAACTCGTTCTGGTCATTTCATATAAATGAACTCATACAGTATGTGAACTTTTCTGCCTGGCTTCTTTCTTTTACCATAACATTTTGAAAGTTCTTTCATGTTGTATTATGTATTCAATTTTATTCCCAAATAACATTCCATATTAAGGGCATATTTCCCTTTCTCCGTTTATAAGTAGATGAACGTGTGAGTTGCTTCCTCTTATTTGGCTTTTATAAATAATTCAGGGGTGAACATTTATATGCAAGTCTTTGTATAGATGTAAAATTTCATTTCACCTGGATATGTGTACTTAGGAGGGGAATTACCAGGATATGCAGTAATTTGACGTTTAACCCTTCGAGGAACTGTCAAATGTTTTCCAAAGCCCCACTCATTTTATTTCCCTACCAGCAACATATGTGGATTCTCATTTATGCATCTGCTGTCAACACTGATGGGTAGTCATCTTTCTGAGAATAGCAATCCCAGGGTGTGAAGTGATGTCTCATGATGGTTTTGATGTGTGTTTTCCTGATGTCTAATGATATTAGCCATCATTTTATGTGCACATAGAACATTCATGTGTCTTGTTTGAAAAGTCTATTGAGCTCTTTTATTCATTTTTAATTGGATAAAATTGTCTTTTTATTATTGAGTTGTAAGAGTACTTGGTATATTCTAGACCCAAGGCCCTTATAAAATAGATAGATATTTTAAACATATTTTCTTTAATATTGAGGTTTCTGTTTCATTTCTTACTGTTGTCCTTTTGTGATAAAGGGCACCATTAAGAAAATGTTGTATGTATTTTTTTCCTTGGATGTTATGCTCTTAGCATCATGTACAAGAAATCATTGTAAACTCAAAGGTCCTGAAATCTCTATTCTATTTTGTCCTGACCTATATCTATTGTTATGGTAGTATCACACTGTCTTGATTACTACAGCTTTGTAGTAAATTTTGAAATCAATCAATTTTTGAAATCAGAAAGCATGAATCTTCTGGCTTCATTCTTTTTCAAGATAGTTTTAGTTTGTCAGAGTCCCTTTTTCATTCAATTTTCATATGGATGATTGGATTAGTTTAATTTTTACAGAAAATTTGGAATTTTACATTGATCTGTAAATCAGTTTGGGAGTATTGCCACCTTAACATTAAGTTTTTCAATCCATGGATATGAGATTCATTTCTAGGTTATTTAGACCTTTCATTTCTTGTCAATAATGGTTTAGAATTTTTAGAGTATAAACTTTGCACTTTTTGAGTTAAATTTATTTTAAAAATTTTATGTTATTTGAAATGAAGTTGTGTTTTGATTTTCCTTTCTTAGTTTTTATTGTAAATGAATAAAAATACAGTGATTTTTCTGTATATTTATTTAATTTGTACAACTTTGCTTAACTAGTTTATTAATTCGTAGATTTTAAGTGGATTTCTTAGAGCTTTCTTTGTACAACATAATGTCATCTTAGAATGAAGACAGTTTTACTACTTCCTTTACAATCTGGATGCCTTTTTTTCTTTCCTTGGCTAACTATCCTGACTAGAAACTCTAATAAAATGTTTAATAGAAATACAAAGAGCAATCAACCTTCTATTGCTCCTAAATTTAGGGAAAAGTGTTCAGTCTTTCACCATGAAGTATAATGTTATCTGTGAGAATGTGTGTGTGTGTGAGTGAGAGAGAGAGAGAGAGAGAAAGAGAGAGATAATTACCATTTTCAGATTGAGAGAATTTACTCTATTTCTGGTATTTTGAACATTTTTATCATTGATGGGTTTTGGATGTTGTCAAATGCTTTTCTTGCATCTGTTGAGATGATTTTGAGTGTTTTATTCTTTTTTGAGTTGTTGTTAATATTGTGAAATGCATTAAATGATATCCATATCAAATCAAAGAGAGTTTTGGGATAAATACCACCTGGTCATCGTGTATAATTCTTTTAATATATTGATGGATTCACTTTGCTAGTATGGTTAAGAGTTCTCATGTCTATACTCATAACAAATATTCATTTAGTTTCTTGCGATAGTTCTGTTCAGCTTGCGATCATAGAATGAGTTGAGTAATGTCCCTTCCTCTTTCCCCTTTTACACTTTGTACGAGTTTGTGAAACATTGATATTAATTGCTTCTTAAACATATGGTAAAATTTAGCATTAAAGTAATCTTCACCTGGGAATTTATTTCTAGGTAGTTTTTAAAATTTATTTTATTTTATCATTATTATTCACTAATTCAGTCTCAGCTTCCAGGTTCTTACATTTTCTAATTGTTCTTGAGTCAGTGGCAAGAGTTTGTATTTTTCTAAGAATTTGTTCCATTTCATCTAAGGTATCTAAACTGGAATGGAGTTTCCATCATGCTGAGGTGGGAATGAGGAGGAATAAAAGGAGAAAGTGGATCATTACTCACATGCCACAGATGTGAGTGTATGTAAATTTCTTTGTATAACTTTTCCTCTTTTTCTGTACATTTTTAGGTTGAATTTTTGTGTCATTTTTATTAGCTATAAGAATAACTAGTAATGTTTGGGTCTGTGGAACTCCTCATGGTTACCAATCTGTAAGTTGTATGCTAACGTACATTTTAGTATACATTTGGCATTGACTTCATGTCAACCCCCAAGTTTTCAATAGATTCATCTTAGACTTCAAGGCCCTTTTATTTATTTATTTTATTAAGTCATATATACATAGATCATGGGTACATTGCTTTTGTGGGATTCAATGTGTTGATTATTTGTACAAATTAACATAACTTTCACCTCATTTACTTAATCACAGCGTTAGATATTTGTGTTCAATACTTGATAGATTGGACTTGTACCCTTGCAATATGCTTCATAGGTGTGGTCCTGCCATTAACCCTCCCTCTATCAAACCACCGCCCTCCCTTTCCATTCCCCTCCCCTTAATCTAAGTTTGTTTCATTTGATTCCTATTGTGATTTTTACTCTAATTAGCAGTATTTGCCCTGTTCTATCACTGAGGGTATTTTTCAGGGTGGTCATCTTTCCTAAACCTAAACTGACACAGAAATCTCTGAAATCATTTGTTTTTCACTGAGATATCCTGAGGTCATCTTGCTTTCCTACATCAAGAATAATTACCCTCTATTCCTCAGAGAATCGTTGGTTTTCACCTACAACAGTATATTAGTCTGCTTGGGCTGGTGTAACAAAATATGAACCCTGGGTTGAGGGGAGGTGGGGTTGGCTTAAACAACAGAAGAGGTTTTCTCCCAGCTGTGGGGACTAGAAGTCCAGAATCAAAGTTCTAGTCAAAGTTTCTGGGGAAGGCTCTTTCCTGGATTATCGAACAGCTTTCTTTACGTTTTTCACATATGTTGTGTGTAAGAGGGGGAAAGAGAGTAGGAGCAAGTTTTCAGATTTCTCTTCTTATAAAAGTACTAATCCTATTGTATCTGGACCCTACCCTTATGACCTCTTTTCCTTTTAGCTAGTTCCTTAGATGTCTTGTGTCCAAATACATCAACACTGGCGTTAGAGCTTCATTAAATAAATTGTGCTGGAACTCAAATATTGAGTCCCTAACAGAAAGTCCAAAACTTTGAGCCATGACTTCTAATGCTCTACATTTATATTTTTTTCACAAAAGAATTATTACAGAGAGACACCATTAGTCAGGATTTACTTCATGGCTTTAGCTTAACTCTCATTTTACCAACTTTTTCTTATGCTGATTTATTATCATCTCAATTGATGTACTTTTTTCCCAAGTGTCCCTTTCCTTCATTCTTTCCTTTAATAAGGTAAACTGAATCTCCCTAATGGTTGCAGAATTTCTTAGACCATATTGGACCATTGGTAGGAAGACACTACGTAATGCCATGAAATGTTCAGAAGCAAAAATATTCCAATACCAACTATTTTCCAAGAAGCCTCACTTATGTGACAAACTCTACTTCTTTAGATCAAAGGGCAAGTTTTCAACCTGTTTTTGCACCAGGAATAAGTTTTCACTTGTCTTTTAAGCTAAATTTTTCTTCTTTCCCTGTATGAATAAATCACACTTAGATATCAAATAATATGACAATTTATATGAATGTGTCATAAAGAAAGACTCTACCAGCTTCCTTGCTCAGAAACTAATCTCCATAGCCTATTTATCTTCATACTATGAGATTCTTACAGTTTGGTAGCTGCATGAAAACCATTATGGGGTGTCAGCAAGCATATTTCAGTTCCCATTTCTGATAAATACTGAGATAACTTTATTTCATATGTTAAAATGCTTTTCTGTTCTGTAAGTTCATCGTCACAGAGCTCTGATTTTCCAAATCCTCCACAAAATCAGCTTTTATTTGATCTAGAGATTTCCTTCCTTCCTTTCTTCCCCATTCTCTAAAGTCAAATTCTCTCCACAAATTTTCCCAGTGGCACTATTAGTTTCATGTGGTTATAATACAATTTTATATACCTATTATTACCTTCTACTGTTAAAACAATTACAGTTGCATAGGTGGAGATCTCAGTCTTCCCTTCTCACTCAGAATGCAGTTGACCACCGGCACAAAAGATATATTTGCTTGAGCTATATATATATATAGCTAGAGATATTAAATTTAAATTTTTGTTCATACCTACAAAATGTTTTCAACTTATTTAAAATTCCTTGAGCCATGAATTGTCTCTTCCTTTCTGCCACTAAGGCCTCCTTCCTTCTTACCTTCAATAACATTGGCACTCCTTAGGAGAATACCTGGGCACATACAGAAAATAAAGTCAGCACCCCTTTGCTGTTCCCACAAAAATCATCATAAAGCCTCAGTTAAGAATATTAAAGCATGCTGGCTTTTTAAATAATCTTTTCATCAAGAGAACATATATCTCTAAAAAGATTTTTTGAAAAGGAAATTTTAAAAAGACCTCTAAGCTTATGCTCAAAGTTGCTTTATGTGGACACGTTCAAATTCAGCAAAAGATTAAGAATTAAGTCTGAGTGGAAAAGAAGTAATTACTTATAATTGACTAAGGACACAGAGTAGGGGTTTCTAATTAATTGTTCATCAAAAATTTTAGATGTTATCTTCCCACAGCAAGTTGTGGTAAAGAAGCCAAAAGTTACATGATTTGCAGTCTTGGTAAAGTTTTAGAGGGAAAGTTCATAAATTCAGTTTTCAATCCCAAACCTTCAAAAATAAAAAAAGTGATCAAGCTGCTTCAAAGTCAGCATTGAAGGCAGTGGAAATTCACTAGGCTTCCCTTTCGCTTATTATTGGCTCTAATTCTCTAAAAATTGCCATGGTATTTCATGTCCAAGACTTTTTTTTTTTCCTAAGGTAAATTCTCTTCAAGGTCCTGGAATAACTTAACAAGAACTTAAGGTCTCAGGAGTTTGAATATATTATTGCTAATATGATACCTAATTGGATATCTTTGAAGATACTGCACAGGCCTCTCCTACTACCAAGGTTCACAAATTAAAAAAAAAAAAAAAAAAAAAAAAGGAAAAAATAGTCATATCTATTTTAAGGCCTCAATGTAGAGCCTTAGGCATCCAAACTCAGTTTCTTGTAGTAACTTTATTTCAGGCAACTTGTTGCTCTTCTAAGCATCTGTGTACTTGTTAGGGATAGTTATTTCAACCCTGATAGTCCTTATAACTTCAAATCTGGAGGACAGATTCTGGAACTTTTGTTCCTCATATCTCAAAAAGTTTATATCTGGCTCTGTGCCCATAGCACTGTGGTTACGGTACTGGCCACACGCACCAAGGATGACGGGTTCAAATATGGCCAAGGCCAGCTAAACGACAATGACAATTGCAACAACAAAAAAAATAGCCAGGTATTATGGCAAGTGTCTGTAGTCCCAGCTACTTGGGAGGCTGAGGCAAAAGAATTGCTTAAGCCCAAGAGTTTGAGGTTGCTGTGAGTTGTGATGCCACAGCACTTCTAAGCCTTGAGACTCTGTTTCAAAAGAAAAAAAAAAAATCTTACATCTGTGAAAGGCATTGCAGATGTTACATTCCCAGTCTTTACCCCTACAGCCTGGAATACTTTTGCATCTCAGGTCATGTCCTTAATAAAGTTACCAAAGTTTCTTCTACCTCTTTCTCTGGAGGTGACTGGATGCTGGCTCACTCAACATTTACATAATTAAAAGGGATCATCCAAGTGGATATTTGCAAAACATCCATGATCTGCTTCAAGGTCATTTCTATCCCTTCCTCAAAGATAAAAGCTCCAGGCAACACATAGCAGCAATTTCATTATCATTATCATGTGTGTTGTCCACTGAACAGATTGCAGAGTTCTAGGAGAGAAAACAGGGCTGAATCACTTCAGCATATACATTTGTTGCCCCAGGCATATCAGGGATATGAAATGAATATATCAAATATCGGTATTGGAAACATCACTCTAGAGAGAATTTAGAAGATAATTAGAAAAGAAATGAAATAATTACAAGGCCTTTTCAGATGTCCAAGTGTCTTAGTTTGTTTTGGTCTGCTTTAACAGAATACAGGAGACTGGGTCATTTATAATTAATAGAAATGTATTGGACAACAGTTCTGGAGGCTTAGAAGTCTAACATGAAAGCACGGGCAGGTTTGGTGATTCAGCTTAAAAGACATTTGAAT
Organism: Loris lydekkerianus; assembly: GCA_963574355.1. Classification (NCBI taxonomy): domain Eukaryota; kingdom Metazoa; phylum Chordata; class Mammalia; order Primates; family Lorisidae; genus Loris; species Loris lydekkerianus. The sequence continues at coordinate 5,505 of CAUYPK010115415.1, read as the reverse complement.
GCTGAACTCTTCCAAAGACAGGGAATTTTTTTTCATCACATGGCAGAAGATAGAAAAACAAAGAGATAAAATGGGGACCAAATTTGGCCTGTTGTAATGGCATTACTTCCATTCACTGAAGCTCTTTCCTGTCTCTTCCCCAAGACTCACTTCCTAACACCACCACAATGGAAACCAAATTTCAACATGAGATTTAGAAAAGGGGGCAAACATTCAAATCATAGCAGCAAATAAGAGATAATAAGAACCTATATTGAGTGATTGACAGTATAACCAAGTATAGTTCAGAAGATTTTTTAAAAATAGAATCAACATATCAAATAAACTGATGTGATGGTTGTGGGGAAGGGGCATATAACCAACGTAACTGTAAAGTTGGATGATCTGCAATGGCCTTAGATATATAATATAGGAACATAAACAAATTTGGTAAGAGAAGATCCAAATTTTATTTTTATTTTTAAAAAAGCTGAATTGTACATATCTACTAAGATATTTGAAATAAGTGCTATGATTTTAGGTATGCAGAATCAAGCTTCTCCAGTACATTAATTGCAGTTCAAGCCATGAGAAGAGAGATAATTTCAAAGTCAAAGATTATAGAGAAGCTACAAGGGTCAAGAATAGACCTCTGGGGTAATGTCAACCTTCACAGGGCACATGGATGAGGAACTACCTACAGAGGTATTAACAAATGAGATTAATGAGAATGGAGTCATTACTCTGAAGAGAAAAGAGAGTTTTTAAAATGAAGTGGTGAAACACTTTTTAGTGGTAAAGGAAGAAAAGGAATACAAATGGAATTATCTTCAAAAATCAGGACGTGGGTGACTGTGGTGAGATCACTTTTACTGTATTTGAGGATGGCAACAATGAGAACTGGATTACATAATAAAACAGTAGAAGTTTCTTTCTCATGTTTTTTCTTGAATCTGAAGCTTTGAAGGTTTCAATGAATGACTCGAACAACCAAAAGGTGATGAAAAGATATAAGTAATCCAAATCATTAAAACTACAGAGAAAATGTATTCAAAACAAACAAAAATATTTCAACTTAATGGATTTTGCAGGTTTAAAGAGTAAACTACAATGCTGAAAGAAACATTTCTAAATGGTTTGAAAGTGCATTAGTACTCTCAATTTTGCAGTCATAGTCATTATAACCCTCCACTTAGGAAACTTTGCCAGCAAAAATACTTGATGTCTGTAAAATTATAGTCATAGACAATCACCTCTGATTTCTTTTCTTTAGCTACGATTTTAAGAGTGTGAAAATGTTCTCAAAGAACATTTTCTTTTATTCATAACACTTAAAAAGAATTTTATTTTCCTGTGAAGATAATTATATGAGCAGATCACTCAAGCCTTTTCTATGAACAAAATTTTGAAGTTAGTATACATGTCACCCTATTAAATTTTACATGGTGGTAGAATCTTCTTATGTTGATAATATTGATCGGTTTGGAATTGAGAATTAACTTAAAAATTAAATAAAGTAATATATGTTTATAATAAGGAGGAATAAAAATCAAATATACATGTTTATCTCATATATCCTTAAATAATTGAGAATACTTATTGACCTCTATCTCAGACAAAAAGAAAATTTAAAATTTTCCTAAGTATTGGACAAGGAGTGTTATGGAAGCTTTAAGAAGGAGTTGATAGGAGCAAGGGAGAGGGAAAATATCAAGGATGTCTTGATATCACAACGAACACGCTTTGAATGAGAGATGTTCTTAAAAAAGTATTAACTGACGGGCAGCGCCTGTAGTTCAAAGGAGTAGGGCACTGGCCTCATATGCTGGAGGTGTCAGGTTTAAACCCAGCCCCAGCCAAAAAACTGCAAAAAAAAAAAAAGAAAGTAATAACTGAGTTAATGAACGGAAGAGGACACATATCTGATGATACGCCTCAAATGAGAGAAATGCCAGTGTGTTAGAGGGATGGGAGAGCTACATGGGGATCTTTGTGTCATGGGAATCACGTAGCTGGCCGTTCACAGAGCTTCCAGGATATTTTTTGCCCCCAATACAGGATTACAAATAAGAGGCCAGATATTTTTATATGATTGTATTTATGGTCATCTTCAGGATCAGGATATTGTTTCACATTTACATTTATTCCCCAAATTTTACTTTCTTTAAGCTCATTTCAAGATGCTTTGTTGATCACTATTGGTGGAGTAGGCATCTATAATTTTTGAGGTTATGATGTGACTCTCGGGGTATGTCAATTGGACTAGGAAAGCCCAAAAGAAGTATCTAAGCATACTCACATTTTTGCAAAGAAATTTTTAGACAGGAAGTTCTTATAATCTTTTTATTTCTGTGTGCTGTGGGCTAAATTCAGTACACCGGTAAGAAAGATGAAAAGCATAAGGAAACTTAAGTTATAATGAAAGAATCTGTTGAATGCCTTGTTTGGGGGGAGACTCTTCTTCCCTAACGCCTTGCCCTATAATTTAGTAAATTTAGTAATTCCTTCTAATTCTTTCCCAAAGGTGCCTTCCTTAATCTTGATTCATAATAAATGTCCTTGATATTATGTCCCCATTACAACATCAACTTTACTTTTTAACCGAATCATGCATTTACTGTAATTATGTCCTTGTTTATTGCTAATCAGGACAGCTTTTTGGTAATATCTTTGAGGACTGATGACTGTCTCAAACTTCATTGTTCTCTAGTGTTAGCAAGTGCTAAAGAAATATGATTGAATAATTGAATACAATAAATAAGCAAATAAATTACACTTTACCATTTATTTGGTATGAAACATCAGACAAAATAATGATCTTTGCACCAGGGGAAGGAAGTGATGAGAAAATCTAAAACTACATTCGATTTTGCAAACATCAATAGCATGGTCAAGGTTGGAGCAGACAGTAGGATGTCTCAAGGAATAATTAAAACTTAATGTTCTAATCTTCCGCTATATGATAATTGCTCATTGATTATTTACTCATTTTGTTGAGTGTTGGAAATTTTAGATTTGGTTGTGCTAGGAAATTAAAGATATAAAAAATAAGTTATTGTACAATCAATAATAAATTATAGTTATAAACTAGTAATATTATTTGTCAGATCAAAACTTTGACTTCTTAAAAAGGACTCTGGCATGTTTAAACTATTGATTACTTCCTATCATAGTAAAATGCTTGGGTAGAATGTTTAAACTCCTATTTTGCTAAAAGAGTTAGATTTTTGGGTATTCATTTAAACCTGTATAATAAATGGTGTCTGTGTATTGGTATTGTATAGTCGGATAAAAGGAATGGAGGAGAGGGGAGGGTCTAAGAGTCACCAAAAGCTGTAGAACACTTCATTCTTTATTACTCAGCATCATTGATCAATTATATGTGATAAAAATTTGGGAAAGAAATACCTGGCATAGGAGGATTTTTTTCTAGTTAATTTTAACAACAACAACAAAAAAAAAAAAAAATGGCTAGACAATATTCTGCTATTGTATTTTGCTAAACTATTAGAACATGACCAAATAAGCCTCAGCCTAGGAAATGTGGTCTAAGATAGTGATGCATCGCAGGAAATGTGGTGTATGACAACGGAGATCAGAATTAGTTCAGAAACAAATGAGATGTTATCACTGCATGGCTCATTGCCAAGCTGGCAGCAAGATTCCCACCCTGGTAATTCTTTTTTTTTTTTTTTTTTTTTTTTTTTTTTTCATTGTTGGGGATTCATTGAGGGTACAATAAGCCAGGTTACACTGATTGCATTTGTTAGGTGAAGTCCCCCTTGCAAACGTGTCTTGCCCCCAAAAGGTGTGACACACACTAAGGCCCAACTCCCCTCCCTCATTCCCTCTCTCTGCTCTTCCTTTCCCCACCCCTCCCTCCTGGTTTCTCTCTCTGCTCTCCCTTTCCCCCACCCCCACCATGACCTTAATTGCCCTCATATCAAAATTGAGTACATAGGATTCATGCTTCTCCATTCTTGTGATGCTTTACTAAAAATAATGTCTTCCACTTCCGTCAGGTTAATACGAAAGATGTAAAGTCTCCATTTTATTTTTTTAAATGACTGAATAGTTCCATGGTATACATATACCACATCTTGTTAATTCATTCCTGGGTTGGTGGGCATTTAGGCTGTTTCCACATTTTGGCAATTGTAAATTGAGCTGCAATAAACAGTCAAGTGCAAGTGTCCTTATGATAAAAGGATTTTTTTCCTTCTGAGTAGATGCCCAGTAATGGGATTACAGGATCAAATGGAAGGTCTAGCTTGAATGCTTTGAGGCTTCTCCATACTTCCTTCCAAAAACATTGTACTAATTTGCAGTCCCACCAGCAGTGTAAAAGTGTTCTCTTCTCTCCACATCCATGCCAGCATCTGCAATTTTGAGATTTTGTGATGTAGGCCATTCTCGCTGGGGTTAGACGGTATCTCAGGGTGGTTTTGATTTGCATTTCTCTAATAATTAGGGACAATGAGAATTTTTTCATATGTTTGTTAGCCATTCCTCTGTCTTCTTTAGAGAAGGTTCTATTCATCTCTCTTGCCCCTTGATATATAGAATTGGTAGCTTTTTTCATGTGGATTAATCTGAGTTCTCTATAGATCCTAGTTATCAAGCTTTTGTCTGATTCAAAATGTGAAAATATCCTTTCCCATTGTGTAGGCTATTTGCTTTGGTTGTTGTCTCCTTAGCTGTACAGAAGCTTTTCAGTTTAATTACATCCCATTTGTTTATTCTTGTTGTTGCAATTGCCATGGCAGTCTTCTTCATGAAGTCTTTCCCCAGGCCAATATCTTCCAGTGTTTTTCCTATGCTTTCTTTGAGGATTTTTATTGTTTCTTGCCTTAAATTTAAGTCCTTTATCCATCTTGACTCAATTTTTGTGAATGAGAAAAGGTGTGGATCGAGTTTCAGTCTTTTGTATGTGGATATCCAGTTCTCCCAACACCATTTATTGAATAGGGAGTCTTTCCCCCAAGGTATGTTCTCCTTTGGTTTATCAAAGATTAGGTGGTTGTAAGACGTTAGTTTCATTTCCTGGTTTTCTATTCAATTCCAAGTGTTTATGACTCTATTTTTGTCCCAGTACCATGCTGTCTTGACCACTATGGCTTTGTAGTACAGCCTAAAATCTGGTATAGTGATGCCCCCAGCTTTATTTTTATTACTAAAAACTGCCTTAGCTATATGTTTGTTTGTTTTTTTCTGGTTTTATACAAAACACAGAGTCATTTTTTCCAAATCTCGAAAGTACGATGTTGTTATTTCAATAGGAATGGCATTGAATAGGTAGACTGCTTTGGGAAGTATAGACATTTTAACAATGTTGATTCTTCCCATCCATGAGCATGGTATGTTCTTCCATTTGTTAATATCCTTTGCTATTTCCTTTCTGAGGATTTCATAATTTTCTTTATAGAGGTCCTTCACCTCCTTTGTTAGGTATATCCCTAGGTATTTCATTTTCTTTGAAACTATGGTGAAGGGAGTTGTGTCCTTAATTAGCTTCTCATCTTGACT
>CAUYPK010115414.1:0-20072 GCA_963574355.1 Loris lydekkerianus | reverse complement strand
GAAAGATGGACACTTTACCTCTTTCATGTTTACATGGATGGAGCTGGAACATATTCTTCTTAGCAAAGTATCTCAGGAATGGAAGAAAAAGTATCCAATGTACTCAGCCCTACTACAAAGCTAAATTATAGCTTTCACATGAAGGCTATAACCCAACTAAAGCACAAGACTATGAGAAAAGGACCAAGAAATGGAAAGGGAGGGGGGAGGTTAAGATGGAGGGAGGGTGACAGGTGGGGCCACACCTATGGTGCATCTTAGAATGGGAACAGGCGAAACTTACTAAAGGCAGAATACAAATGTCTACATACAATAACTAAGAAAATGCCATGAAGGCTACGTTGAACAGTTTGATGAGAATATTTCAGATTGTATATGAAACTAGCACATTGTACCCCTTGATTGCACTAATATACACAGCTATGATTTAACAATAAAAAAATAAATAAATAAATTCATTGTATTACCATCTGCCACCTAAAATATAATAATAATAAAAAAAGGCAAAAAAAAAAAAAAAGAAAGAAAGAAAGAAAGAAAGAAAGAATAAGAAAGATTAACCTGTGGCCCCAAAAGGCAGAATTAAAATTTGCATTGGGTAGAAATTATAGTAATACATTTTGTGCTTTAACATAGACAGTCAAAGCTATGTGTAAATAGAACTGGTTATCATTTGAGGAAATGAATCCCTATCAAAGAGGATGAACAGACAAATGAAAATATCATTTTCTGATATTTTCTGATATTTGTCTGATAACAGACAAAAGAAAAATATCACTTTAAAGAGCTATGAAAGATTAAATCGGAGAGAACATTTCATAGAATTTTCTATAACATCCTTGGCAATCTAAGATTCCAATACTCCAAAAAGATAGAATAACTGAAAGGAATAGAGATAAAACAGCAAATGTTTTAGCATCAGAAAAAAAAAATAATGTGCCCTTCTACTTTTTAAGCCCCTCGTGTGTATGGTAGCTCAGGAACAGTCCCTAGCAAATACTCTTAGAAGTGTTATAGGTAAATGCCCAGTGTTGCCTTACAAACAGGATAAATCTGGTAATACCAAATTATGTACATTGAATTCCCCTTTCCACCCTCTCAATGCCTGTGGTTGGAAAAAGGTCATTAGAGAAGTAAGAGGAAGTTGGGTTTGACAATTTATGATACTTCAGGTTTTGTTGTTTTGTTTTTTAGTAACTTAAGGCTAAAGTTTTGTTTTGTTTTTTTTTTTCTTACACTCAGTATGTATCCAAAGTAAGGGAACAAGAGAGCTATGCTCATCCTAAGAACTGAAGGAAAAAGACTGACCGAGATGATATTTTGCCACATGCTTCCATGATTACAGTGGGAAAAAAGAACACTGAGTTACGTTCTGACTCTTGGAACTTCTATTCATCTTCTGGGAAGATAGTGGTGATGTCATGCCACTCAATTTTGTAAGTCTCTGCCTTCTTTCCTAAGGGATTGCTAAGTATCCCAGAGATAATTTCGGTTATATTTCAAAAGAAATATTGTCAAATAAATTTGTTTTGTTTTGTGACTCATAACCATCAGCCAGGACTTGCATTTTCAATTCTCCCAGCTCTAACAGAAGTAGTTAATTATCTCCATAGGTTTTTGATTATAAATTCTGAATTTAAGCAACTTAGACATAGAGAGAAGTCCTTAGACCTCTTCAACCCTCTTATTCTGTATATCTGGAAACAAGTTCAGCAAAAAGGACTAGGTATTTAAGAGTGTGTGGTGATTCAGCAATGCAGCCTTCAGTAACGTAGACCAAGCAACACTCTTTTCAGTGATCTTTCTAAAACATTTGCTACCCATCCCTAGCACTATCAGCGAGGATGATTTTATAATGTGTACTACCTACCGCATGAATGTGTATTACCTCAGAATCTGCTGAGATCAGTCAGGCAAGCCATAGTTAGAAAGACTTATCTACAGGACCTACTTTTTTTGTTTTGATAGAGTAGTGACAGGAAGCCAAAACAAAAAAACAAACAAACAACAACAACAACAAAAAAAAACCAGAAGGAAATCAGACACATGAGTGGGGAGAGATATGACCATTAAATGTTGAAAAGAGTTCAGAAAAGAAAGTAAAGAGAGAATAAGTTAGGCAATGCCACAGGAAGACTGGGATCAGTCCTATTGACTGTGTAGGCCAGCAGTAGTTATGCACAACAGTATTTGCCATGTGCATACATGCTGCTTAATTGGAATGCTGTCACTGAGCTGAATGACACATGGTAGCATGTTTTTCATGTTTATGAATTATTGTCAATGCTGCCAACTTGACATAAAAGAGCTTTGTTCCAAAGGCTTTGTTAATTAAAGTATCACTGTAATGTTACAGATGGCTTATAAAAGATGCCAATGGAATTGGAAAGTAGAGTAGTGAGATGTCTGGTTCAACACCCACTAAGCCTTCCAAATCCCACAGCTGGGGTCACTTACCACTGTCTGTGAGGTAAGAAGTGCCTTAGTCTATAGCCAAAATACATTCACTTTTTCATTTATTCATTCATTTACTCATACATTCATTCAACATACATGAGGATACTTGTGTTGTGAAGACAGCTGCATCCCCTAACACACAAGACAGTTTTACAATGACATGTAATAAGCTTGGCCAGACCCCTTCTGTATGATCTTTCTTTCTGTTAGAAATATACTGACGCCCATCTACCAACATACTTGTCTCTAGTTTTATCAGATTAGTCTTTATATATATCTACATGCATGTATATATTTGAAATTTATATAATGCCTTTAGATATTGTTGTCAAAAATTTTAAATGAATAATGGAGTAAATATGGATTTCAAATCATTGTTTATATTTTATTGATTATTTTTATTTTAAAATGTATAAGAAAAAATGTAACAAGAGGAAAATACAGCAGAGCGAGATATGGTGTCAGCAAGATGGTGGAACAGAAGTTTCTAGTGCACATTACCTCACAGAAAAATAAGTTTGAAAAATCATCCAAGTATGAAAAAAGCTTCACAAGAGTTAAGGAATCCAGATGAGAGATTATAGCAACTGGATGGGGCACAGACAAGAGAAAACATGCATTGAAGGGGATTGGAAGGGCACTTTTACATTGCCCATGTGATCACCCTTCCCCTAGGCCCTAGTAGTGTAGTATGGGAGATGGGTAAAGGACAGCAAAGTGAGCATTTGACTTTACTGGGGACCCCAGAACTAGAACTATGCCATGAACTCTAGTCCCAGACTGGTCTCTGCAGTCCAGGGCCCAGGCCTGTTCCAACAACAGGCCATCCTTAAAGGAATGAGGCACCAGGATAGCTCCTGTTAATGCTGCTAACTGACCTAGGCACTAAGATAGCCCATCCACAGACCCCACTTGCTGCTCACACAGGTAATTGAACCAGGTGACTGGTAAGATGCTTTCTTTCCCAAAGTCATTCTATAAAGACTAGAGGAGGTGTATATTTCTTAAAATGCACAGACACCAATGAAAGATGCCCAAAAGATAAAGAGAAATAAAACAAAAGCATGTAACTATTTTAAAAAATCATCAAATCACACCAAAAAAAAAAAAAAGAACAAAGACAGAAAGAAGAGAAAGGAAAAAAGGAATTACAAAATAGTCAGAGAATAATGAACAAAATGGCAATAATAATTCCTTCATAGCTGTAATTACTTTAAATGTGAATGGATTAAATTCTCCAATCAATACATAGAATGTCTAAAATTATTTTCTAAAAAAGATCCAACTATATGGTGCCTACAAAAGACTCACTTTTGTTTCAAAGACTCACATAGGCTGAAACTGAAAAGATGAAAAAAAGATAAATTCCACACAAATGGTAACCAAAAGAGAGAGAAGGCTATATTCAGAAAAAAGAGACTTTTAAGTCAAAAATTGTCACAGAAGGTAAAGAAGGTCATTATGCAATTACATGTATAAAAGAATCATTCATCACGAGGCTATAATAATTGTAAATATGTATGCATTCAATATTGGGGCACCTAAATCCATAAAGCAAATATTGACAGAAATGAAGTGAGAGAGGACCTCCACAGTGGATATGTCAACCACACAGAAAATCAATGAGACAGCCAACTTGGACAACACTGTAAACCAAATGAAATTAATAGACATAAAGAACATTTCTGCTAACAGAAGTGAAATATAAATTATTTTTAGGCACACACAGAACATTTGATAGGATTTATCTATCATATATTAGCCGATAAAATAACTCTTAAAAAATTTTAGAAAATTGAAATCATCTCAAGTATCTTTTCTGACTTATCACAATATTATAAAACTAGAAATCAATAATGGGAAGAAAATTGGAAAATTCACAAGTACATGGAAGTTAAGCAACCAACTCTTAAACAACTAATGGGCAAAGGGAAAAATCAAAAGAGAAAATAAAAAAAAAAAAAAATACTTGAAACAAATGAAAGAAGAAACACTCCAAAATTTATGGGCTACAGCAAAGTATACTTCTAAGTTGGAGGTTTATAGCAATAAATGCCTAATTCAAGAAAAAGAAAAATCTCAAATAATTAACCTAATCTTATACCTTGAAGATCTAGAAAAAGAATGAAGTAAGCCTAAACTAATAGAAGGAAGGAAATAGCAAAGATGTGAGTTTATGTAACAAAATAGAGAATAGAAAAGTAACAGAAAAGATCAAAGTGAGACAATTTTGAAAAATAAACAAAATGGACACATCTTTAGCTAGACTAAGAAAATTTAAAAATTACAAAGAAGATATTACAACTGATACTATAAAAATAAAAAGGACCATTAAGAGATTAATATGAGCATTTATATGTCAAGAAACTGCATAATCTATAAGAAATTGATTAAATTTCTAGCAATATACAATTTACCAACACTGAATTATGAGGAAAAAGAAATGTGAAGAGGTCAGTAATGAATAAAGAGGTTGAATCAGTAATCAAAAAGCTCTTAACAAAGAAAATTTGGGAATCCAATGGCTTCATTCGCAAATATTTACAGAAGAATTAACACCAGTTTTTCTCAAACTCTTCCAAAAATTTAAAGAGGAGGGAACATTTTCAAAGATGTTTTATGAAACTAGCATTACCTTGATACCAAAGTCTGAAAAAGACACTACAACAAAAGAAAATTATAAGCTAATATCCTTATTTTACATCTACCTAAAAACTCTTAGCAAACTGCTAACAGACAAAATTCAGCAATGCACTAAAAGTCTTGTAAACCACAGTAAAAAGGGATTTATTCTTCGGATTCAAGGGTGGTTCAACACATGCACATCAATAAATGTGATGTACCACATTAACAAAACGAAAAATAAAATCATATGATCATTTCAGTTGACATAGAAAAAGCATTGGCAATTTACAACATCCTTCCATGACAAAATCTCAACAAATTAGGTATGGAAGCAATGTATCTCAAAACATAAAAGCCATCAACAATAGTCTGTAGCTCTAACATTATACTCAGTGGTGAAAGGTGAATACATTTCCTATCAGATCAGGAAAGACAAGGATGCCAACTCTTGCCAGTGTCACTGAATGTAGTATTAGAAGCCATAGCAATTAGCCAAAAAAAGAAATTGACATCTAAATGAGAAGAGAAAAAAAAGTGTCTGTTTGATAAAGACATGATCTATCCATTAAAAAACAAACAACAACAAAAAAAACCCAACTAAGACTTCATGAAAGAAAACAACAACAACAAAAAAACTCAATTAGAATCAATAAATTCAGTAAAGTTGCAGGATAAAAAAAATCAGCATACAAAATTGAGTTTCTATACACTAACAATAAACTATTCACAAAACAAGCTAAGAAAATAATCAGAATAGCATCAAAGTATTGTAAAATAAATTTAACCAAGAAGTTGGAAGATCTGTATACTGAAAACTACAAAACATAGATGAAAAAAATTGAAGACATAAATAAATGGAAAGGTGTCCCGTGTACATAGATTCAGAGAACTAATATTGTTGAAATGCTTATGCTATCCAAAGCAATCTACAGATTCAGTGAAATCTTTATTAAAATGTCAAAGGCATGTTTTAGAGAAATAAAAAAACAAGTCCTAAAATTCAGATGAAATCACAAAACACCGAAAAGCCAAAGAGATATTGAAAAGTAAAAATACAGCTGGAGATGTCACACTATGTGATTTCAAATTTACTACAAAGCTACAGTAATACAATCATCATAGTATGCCCTCTTGTTTCTAAACATTGACATGTAGATCCATAGAACAGAATAGAGAACCTAGAAATAAATCCATGTTTTTATAGTTAATTGGTCTTCCACAAAGATTCTGAGATACACAATAGGGAACAGTTGGTCTCCTCAATAAATGCTGCTGGGAAAAATGAATATCTACATGCAGAAGAATGAATTTGAACCCTTACGTCACATGATATATAAAAATCAATACAGGCTGTATTACAGACTTAAACGTAAGACCTGAAACGGTAAAACTAATAGAAGAAAACAGGCAAAAAGCTTCTTGACATTAGCCTGGGCAGCGTTTTTTGGGGCCATAACTTCAAAAGTCCAGCCAACAAACCCAAAAATAGACAAATGATTACATCACACTTAAAAGCTTTTGCACAGTAAAGGAAACAATCAAAAGATTATAAAGATAACCTACATACTGGGAGAAAATATTTTAAACCATATATCTGATAAAAGATAATTACGGAAAAGATATAAGAAACTCCAAAAAGTCAATAGCACGGCTTGGTGCCTGTGGCTCAAGTGGCTAAGGCGCAAGCCTTATATACATGAGCTTGTGGGTTGGAATCCAGACTGGTTGGACAAACAACAATGATGGCTGCAACCAAAAAAAAAAATAGCTGGGCGTTGTGGCGGGCACATGTATTCTCAGCTACTTGGGAGGTGGAGGCAGGTGAATCACTTGAGCCCAGGAGTTAGAGGTTGCTGTGAGCTGTGAGCTGTGATGCCACAGCACTCTACCCAGGACAAAAACATGAGGCTCTGTCTCAAAAAAAAAAAAAAAAAAAGTCAATAGCAAGAAAACAAATAACCTGATTTTACTATAAAATGGGCAAAGGACCTGATTAGACATTTCTCAAAATAAGACATTCAAAATGTCAATAGTTATATGAAAAAATGTAACTAATAATCAGCGAAATGCAAAGCAAAACCAGAAGCTATCACCTCACAGTTGAGAGATTAGCTATAACCAAAATTATAAACAATAACAAGTGTTGGAAAGGATGTAGAGAAAAGGGAACCCTTATAAGCTGTTGCTAAAAATGTAAATTGGTACAGCCATTATGGAAATCAGTATGGAGGATCCTCCAAAGAGTAAGATAACGCTATTTCATGATCTGTCAGTCCCACCACTGGGTGTATATCCAAAACAATTGAACCCATGCTCATTGTAGCCTTATTCCTAATACCCAAGACATGGAACCAACCTACGTGTCCACCAGTAAATGACTGGAAAAAGAAAATGTGCTGTGTACGCACAATAGAACATTATTCAGTCTTTGAAATGAAGAAAAGCCTGTCATTTGTGACAACATGGAGAAACCTAGAGGCAAGTCTGCCAAGGTAAGTAAGCCAGGCACAGAGAGACAAACAGAGAGTGCTCTCACTTACATGCAGACGTTCACAAAGTCCACAAAATTCACAGAAGCAGAGACTAGAAGGGTGGTTTCCAGGGTGGAAGGATGAGAAAATGGGAGAGGTGGATCAAAGCGCGCATAGTTTCAATTATGCAGGTTGAGTAAGTTCTGGAGATCTAACGTACAGCCTGGTGACTACAGTTATCAATAATTTATCATTTAAGTTTGCAAAAGAGAGTATATCTTAAACATTCTGTCCTTAGCACACAAACACATACCAAAACTAACTGTGTGAGTTAGTGAGTATGTTAATTAGCTTGACTGTAGGAATCATTTCACAATATGTATGTATATCAAAACATATGTTGTATACCTTAAATATATACTGCTTTTATTTGCAGTTATACCTCGCTCCATAAAGCAGGAAAAAAAAAAGGAAAAAGCAGAAGTTTGTATTATCCTTTTAGGCTTTGTTAAATATTTAATCATGGTCTTCTAGTATCCATGCAAACTAATGTATATAATGATAATACCTTACCTTTCAATGTATAAGAAATTGCTTTGACATTTTAGATAAAAGCTCTAGAGAAAGTCTCAAAGTATTGTTATTTAAAATTTTCAAGTGTGAAATAGCATATTTTCTGTTCAATTGGTATATGCTTTTTCTCCTTCTGATAATAAAATTTACCTATTTATATTTCATATTTGCATAGGCTGCCTAGAACTCATTTCCAAATACGCTCATTTACAGAACCAGATTGGCACTTCTATTTCATAGGTTTGCTTAGTTCGCGTTTGTTTGATACTGAATCTTTAATTTCTATTTGGTAAACAAATCTCATAAAAGGCCCTTTTTCTAAGTGGCCTCAAAATCTAATTATTAAAATAAAAAATAAATTATATATTGAATATGAACAAATGATATGTGAGTTATTAAATAAACATTTATTTACATATTTTAACTTGTCTAATAAACTTTGGATTTTAGCCATGATAGAATAGTTTGTATTACAGTATTTTCCTGCTGAAGACAAATATAATTATTAAAAATATGTGCATAACGTTTGTATTTCAAGGCATTTAAGAGTCAATCATACAGGCCTGATTTGAGAGTTATGGATTCTGACATACGAAAAGCATAAACATTGAGCCCCATATTCATCCTGGCATTTTACCTGGAAGAATTTTCTAATTTGTATAACAGGGCAGCTGAGGGAGGGTGGTAAAGAACAACTGCAGAAAACAGCCTCTTACCAGGTAGATAAGCTAAAGGCTGGAATTTGTGATGACCCAAATGGCCAGGACATAAGGTACTGAATCCCAAAGAGGTAAAAACCCCACACATGAATCCCGATAACCGTATAAACAACTTCCTTGAAGTTATTTTCCAATACCAAAGTTGGGCAGGTTCAGGACTAAAAATCCATAAGAAAATAATAGAATGGAAACTAAAAGTACAATCAGAGATTCAAAAAACTGTGAAATGTTGGGAATAAGAGTTGGAGCTTATCCCCTTTAGGGCAGAGGAGCCGGGGTAAATTCCCAGAGCTCTGAGTGGACACCCGGAAGGAGAGAGGACTGTGCATTGACAGGGCTGTGCCTCCAACATGTAGGCAGAGCTGGAACAGACCTGACTTAGCAAGGTCCCAAACCAAGACTTGATAGAACTAAAGTGTTGTGCCCAATTCTTTCTACCAGAGGGAATCTTACCCCTCAATGGAAGAAGATAACCTTATTCAGAATCTCAAAGATGTTTAGCTATCAAATGATCAAAACCTTAGGGAAATGGGAAGATAACTGAAGAGATTTATAGATGATTAGATGACATGGTTATCATATAGAAATTTAAATGTAAATAGCATTAACATTTTGAAAAATAGAGGAAAAGATAAATAATTTCACTAGAGCCTTAGTTTATAAAAACACAAATGGAAGTTAGAGAACTGTCACATATTAAACTGAAACTTACAAATCCATACACAGATTGTTAGCAGATTAAAAGAAAAGAATATATAAACATTTATGTTATACACATACAATATACATATAATTGGAGTACAGAACCAGAGGAGAGGGGAGGGGGGGAGGGAAGGAGGGAAACAGGAGGGGGGTGGCAGGGGAAGTGGAGGAGAAGAAATATTTGAAACAGTTTTGGCCAAACAGTCTCCAAAATACGTGAAAAACATGATACCACAGATGCAATAAACTCTGTGAACCCCAAGCAAGAGAAAATAAAAGAAAAATATTTTTAATCCTTTTAAAGTTGGCTTTTTATTGATGTGGTGTTCTCTTCATTATTTGACGACAAACCCTTGACGGCTTCCCGGAATTCTGACAAAGTTGGTCCTGACAGTTTCTACTTGTTTTTCAACATTTCTCTGGAGAAAAGCAAGAGTTTGGAGCTTCCTGTCCTGCCATTTTGCAGATCCAAACAGTTTATTTTCAAATGCAAAAGAAAAAAGAAAAATATTTCATCACCAGAAGGAAAAGCACCATGCTCACAGCACAGCAGCTTATTTCAGCACGGGGAACCCTGACAGACCTTGAGGTCGGGATATCAGATTGGCTGCTACAGTGGTACTAGCAGGAAACTGCCACGTCCAACTGATTCTTAGCAAGTGACAACCAAAGAGCTGGACCTACCTAACTGGAATTCCAGAGCAGGCAGAGGGTGTTGGTCCAGCCTGGCCTGCGTCTGAGATATATGAAGTCTGGGGAAGGTGAAACGGGTGCAGGCAATGTCCAAGTTTACTTCAGAGTCCTTCCTGCACTCGGACCTTCTTTCATCCATCCAGTCTTCATTCTGGACACTGCTGCCACATTCCGTTTAGCTCCTCAGATCTCAGTTCCCCTTCATCCATCTTTACTTTACTCTTTGCCTCTGTAGTTACCTTGTTCTCTTCCTGTTTGTCAGTCTTTGTCCTTGGAATCTGCCTACAAATTTCATTCCCTTTTGACCAATTTCATGCTACAACTCGCCACTTCACTGTCTCAACGTTGTACTTGTGTCCAATTCTATGAACTTTCTGGACCCAGCCATTTGCATCATTGACCATGACGTTGGACTTCTCAGAGGGCCCCTCAGTTCTTCCCAGCCACCAGCTTCCTTCTAAAACCAGAGCACATAAAATAAATGAATTCCCTTTCTTTCAGGAGTGGGAGAACAACAAAGTGAGTAGTGATGGGGAGCCAAAGCAGCGTCAGAAATAGCAGCAACAACAGCGACGGTGACATAGTGACGCTCCATGAGATCTGGCAGTTCACCCCATGACCAGTTTTCAGGGTGGCAGATTAAGGAGTTTACCAAAGACAAATCATTAATGTATTCTGTGGTATTAATTCATGTTGTATAGTTCTTTCAGGAGAGTTTCTTGTCCTGAGGGATGAAAGGGTTTGGGGTCCCCAGGTGAGGGGGGTGCAAGAAATGAAGAGGCTTGACACAGTGTCTGTGCCGAGGGACTGAGGAACTCTGGGAGGAGCCCTCCGAGTAAACCTCGGGTCTGTATGTATTATCATAAAATAGGAAGGAGTAGACAAATGCTGCTTGTCCAACGTCAGCACTGATTGGGGAGGTTGTGGAGAAGGTCAGATAGACTGCCTCCACCTTTGTGTTTGCAAAGTGCAGACCCTGAGCACCTCTGCCTCCAGCATCGAGAGACCTTTGAATCTAGAGACTCTTTACCATCATTATTATGGCCACACCTCACAGATCCAGTCTCTCTTGGAGGCCAGTTTTCTGATCTCCTGCACACACACAACCCGCATGCCCTTCTCGTGATGCTCCAGGTCTCTCAAGCAGGAAGCGGGTTTTATGCTAAAAATCAGGGCTCACTTTCCCCTACAGTGGGATGCAGAGAAAAGCCTAATGTCAATCTCTTTGAGAATTTGCTCTTTCTTTGCTTGGGTAAAATATTGGATTCAAAAAGTGTTTATTCACCAAAACTCGTACTTTATTTAATCTTTCCTCATCTATGTGTTGGGAATGTAATGCATTTCTTTTCTTCAACAATAACTGAAACACTTTTACATCATTTGTATACATAAACTTCATAGGATATTTTCTGTTATTGTTGTTGGCATTATAAGAATGATTTTTTTCCTGTTTCAAAAATGAACAATATACCATTACAAGAACACATGATTGGGAGGTGGCATGCACTTTACCTAGACTCAAAAGACCTTGTATGAGAATCAAAACTGTCATTACTTTCATGTTGGAGAAGGCCTTTTGACTACCACCAACCCCAGAAGAGTTGGCAATACTTATTCAAATGAATGAACACAAATAACCTGCCCATCACTGTTGGGGAAAGGGATGGAACAATGAGAAGGAGCCATGGGTTCTAATCTCAGTTCCATCTCTAGTTGGCCGTGTGATTTGGGGCAGCATATTTAACCTCTCGAGGCTCTAATTTTTTTATATTGTAAAATGAAGATGGTGATTGCCCTAAAGGTTAACATGAATCATATACTTGCTACATGTCAGGAACCATTCTAACCACTTTAAATGCATAATTTTGTAATTACTACAGTAGCCCTAAGAGGAATACAGTTCTGTTTTTTTGGACCTACGTAGCAGATGGAGAAGCCAAAGCACCTAAGGTTTAAGTAATTTCTCCAAGGTCTGACAACCAGTACATAGCAGAGGTAGGAGTCGAATCAGGCAGTCCAACTTCCAAATTCTGTCAGCTACTATCCTCTCCTGCTGCTTTACATTGCTCCCCACTGTTTTAAATGCTCTCCGAAGCTCTAATTCTGATAATGTTGGATCTAGGACTACTAAAACTCATGACTACCAGGCCAGTACTCTGTTAACTAGATCAACTTTTAAAGCCTTTCCAAAGGTAGATCCAGTAAGAGCTGCAAGAAAAGCACCTGCAAAATCTGATAATTACACAGCAGCACTTACTATTTCTATTTGCTTTTACTAAATACTTTTGAGGTCACCACAAACAAACTTTTTGAGATCAGCAAATATATAAATTCAAATGTCCACTAGGAAGCACACATGCCATCTGACCTGTCTTTGCTATATAGAGACCCTAATTGAATCTCTAATCAGTGTAACTTGTGGTGAATTTTAGCACTGTGCTTTTATTACCTTGTGATTTGATATCTGCATCGCAAAAAGCTTACAACTCATTTTCCACCTAGAAAGTCACTGCTTACTTCGGATCCCATGGTTGACGTTTTAAAGCCTTCTTCACCTCAAGGTGGACACGTTCTCTTGAATGTTTTTGTTCTTGGACTTGAACTGCAATCTTGTGTCTAGCTAGAATTTGGGAAAGCACAAGAATTTGAGGGAAGCGGGAACTTGGAAGTTTCTGAATTCTTTCCCCTTGAATGCCCTTTAAAAAAGTGAACATGTGCTCACTCGCCGTTCTACAGAAAAGTCCCAGTCTAGCTTCCAAAGGACGCTCCCTCACGTGCCAGTGTCTGGCTGGAGTGAGCTCAGATGGCAAGATCCAGCTTTCTCTCCGGAGCCTGCTCTTCTGTGACTGCTGTACATCATTTGAGCTTCCCTGGACACCTCAATTCCCAATTTGCAGATTGCTTTCAAAACCAGGGAAACTTTTAAAGCCAACAAAGTTCATTAGAAAATTCTGAATCCACCACTTGGTGAAAGAGCCCTTCCTCTTTTAGGCTGTTATCCTATCTTTAGAATATTGACAGAGTAACTTACTTGCTTGAATAGCTTATCTTCTCTTCATTGATTCCTACTCATATTATTCAATTTTAGAGATTCAGAGGACTTTGAGCTCCAAATATATTATTTTTCTGATGAAATACAGATCTATTTCACTTATGCAGTGGCAGTCTGGTACATTATTAACAGCTATGTCTTGGGAAGCAGGGGAAGCTCTGATCTGTGGTGTGTTCTAAGGTATACTCCTACCATCACCAACTTCTAGCTCTCAACAAGAAGCTACTGAGACTAGTAGAGGAGTAACTGCACACTCACACAAGAAAAAAAAACAACAACACACAATCATATTCAAGTTGGAGGAGGGAAGAGGAAGAAGGGGCAAAGTAAGCTTTAAGCAAAGGGCACAGTGTAAGAATATATGGAACATCTCCTGGGTAAAGGCTCAACTACAACTTGGACTTCAACCCAAACAATGTAATCTAATCGTTTCTACCTATCTATTAACCTGAAATAAAAACAAAAAGAAAAAGAAACATTTAGGGTACAATGAAAGAATATTGCCAAAAATGTAAAAAAAAAAAAAAGGTCACCAAACAAGACGACTGGTCACCCAACAAGATGACTGGGGCACAAGCATCACAGTTTGCTCTTGTGAGGCAGTGTGAACTGGCTGCAGCACACTTTTGCTATCCCAGTGGGAATTTGAATAACACTTCGAATGGTGCAGGCTAGTGACACGTGCAAAAGAAAGACTGGGAATCGATCAAGCCACCGACCAATAGTGTCACCTTAAAGAAAACCGTTAAATTCTCTAAATCTTCCCTCTGCCCTGAAAAATGAGGGCAACAATGTCTTCTTATAGGATTTTCAGAGGAGTTAGAGAGGTAGGTAAAGTAATCATACTGGAAATAAAATGAAATCAAAGGGCTAATTCAAAAATTTGGGAGGGGGAATGTGTAGAGAAGTGTTAGTGGGCAGGAGGTTGTGAAGGCTGCAGTGTGTGTTACCCCTGAAGGACGGAGAATTATCAAGGTACAGAACAAGCTCAGAGTCTGTGAAGCTGGCGTGATGTGTGCCTCACAAACATTTTCTCAGTCTGTGCAAATGTGGTAAAGGGAGAGTCCACAGGCTAAGAAAGGAAGGAGCAGCTCAGAGCAAGCCTGCCGTGAAATCCTTCTGATCTTTTTTCATGGGGGTGGGGGGTTGTGAAATGCTTTTTGCATCTATAATTAGGGAATGAAGGGGGGCAGATGGCTGCAGCACAGTTATAATTAAAGAGTAACGTACAGTGAAATCACCTAGCACAGCCAGTGATGCATCTGAGCCAGAAAATATTTATTCTCCTTGACTGCACTTTGAAGCCCCTTCTTTGGGCTACAGAGAACGGCTGTTGCATCATGACACAAATTTCACACACTCTTTTTGTACCAGAAGTTCCATTCACAAATTCTGCATCACCTTGTGTTAAATTATAACATATGGCTTGTGGAACCCGCTCTTTAATGGAGAAAACTCTATTGTTAAAGTAGAGGAACAGACTTCACTTTAACAGCATCGAGCTTGTGTGCGGCAGAAGGTCCCTCTGAGGTTAAGAATCCACTGGAAAACTTTTCAGCCTCACTAGTAAATAACCTCTGAAGAATGAACATGTATTGCAGAAGAATGGAATCTCTTTATCCAGAACTATTCAGTTGTTAGGACTAAAAGAAGGTTGGAAGCCAGTTATTTAGTGGGACAGGCACGCCTGCTGATTCCTAAAATGCTAAATGTGTATTTCTCTTCTCACCGTTAAGCCACGATGCAGCAGCAGGGTCAGCACAGGGCTCAAAACAGACCTTCCTGCCCAGTCCCTGCGTGTTCCCCGGGCGGTACCCGCCGCTTTCTTTCCTCATCTGTAAGGTACAGAAGTTGGATACCTGATCCATGTGGCCTTTCAGCTTCTGTCTTCTCCTCTTTTCTCTTCCTTTCCTGAGTTTCCTATATGACCCATTTCTTCCACAGTAAATATATATTATTAATTCTACTTAATCTTAAGAAGACTATGAGAAGAAGAAAGTGTTCTTGTTTTGAGAGTTTATTTTGTTTCATTTGCCAAGGGAGGTGAGAGATGAATAGCTGACACCGAGTCCTGCTTTTCCTTTGCCTGGAACCATTGGACACCCCATGTTAGTAACAAGTAGGCAGCTTTGGGCTGGTTGTTGCTTCCCTTGCCAAAAGAAGCACAGTTCTGCCCTTGAAATTTTTTTTTCCCTTATCCTTTGACCTATTTTAGCATTTTATGTATATTTTTTCTGTTAACTATTAAAAAAAAATTGTTACTGTTAAAAAAAAAAAAAAAAGTCTATTTATCACTCAAGATTTTAGGCTTTCAGCCCTTACCTTGAAAAGATATTTGTCTTTTTATTCTCTGACCAAAAAAACAAAAGCAAACAAATAAAACTCCAATAAGAAAGGAAAATAAAATAAAAATTCTTTCTCTTTCTAAGGTTCACTCCCAAAGCTAATACCCCAGTCAATTCTCTCTGGATAAATTAAATGATTATCTATTCAATGAATGGGTTAATAGAGCACTTAGATAAAATGATTCTACCTTCATTAAGAAAGAATTAGTTTTCTAAATTATTTTACTATTAGAAAAGCACTGTGCAAAAGCACTGTGCACTGTGTCTTTGGAGTCAGACAGGCCTGAGTCTGAATTTCAGATCTGTCCCTTCCTGTGGTAGAACCTTGGACAAGTGTTTTTGCTTCTCTGATTTTCAACTTCCATATCTGTGAAACAAATAAGCAAGCAAACAAACAAACAAACAAACAAATTGAACCTAGATTGCAAGGTATGTGGAAGAATTAGAACAAATAATTGTAATAGGTCTTGCAGAGAGATACTCATCAAATGCACCTTCTGTTTCGTTCTCATTAATCTATTATGTTAATCTTGTAGGTTTTTAAAGTAATGTTCTCACTCTTCTTCATCACTACCTCCCACCCAAATCCCCACCCACCTAGCTAAATCTAGAGCCAACTTAGTAAGAATTAAAATGTAAAAAGAGTGCTGGAAATTTTTCACAGAAATTATGATGGGTAGGGCAGAAACCTAAGCCTCTGTCACCTTCCTTTTTTAGGTATTTAGCTAAAGATAATCTCTAGGAAGATGCAAACAAGCTTTGGGGTAAAAGTATTGTAGAATAGGACTTCTTAGACTACCAGAGAAATGAAATTTCACTGTGAGTCAGCATGGTGTAGAATATTTTAGAGGGATTAAAAAAAGTTGAGATTGAGCTTGGGAAATGAGCCATTTCATTCCACTGTGACCTATTTTGTTACCTCTTCAAGAAAAATATTTAACAAAACCGAGGAAACCACCATTTCAGCTTGCAAAGCTTTCCTATCAATTACCTTATTTGATTCTTGAAAAACCCTGGGACATAAACAGGTCAGAAGTTAATGTGACATGTTTCACATACTGAGGACCAAAGAGAATAAGTCATTTTCCTAAGCCACACAGGAAAGGAGAGGAAGGTCTCCCCTTGAACACACATCTCTTTAGTGTCCTAATTCCCTTTATGCTGAATCATGCCAATGACAGGGCTCCGGTGTTCTCTTCATCTCCTGATTCCTGCTGAGGACCGCAGAGCCCTCTGGCAGCTTGGTTCCCTTCCTATGTTGTCTCTTCTCACTGAGACCACACACAGAGTAGAAAGAGAAAGACACAGGACCTCCTCCTCCTCAGGGAGCAATTTCCCACAAATAAAATGAAAGCTAAAATACCTGCCTTGCCTGCAAACAAGACTAAAGTCAAGAAGAAAACTCAGATTACTAAAGTCAGACTGTTGCTTACTGTACATCAGCAAACTGTTCTATCAAAATTTAACAAGTGTCATGTCATTGGTAAATATTTTATCAGAAGTATGCTTTTTCGTGGCATCTCACCTAATAAGCACAAGGCAAGGGTACATTTCTAAACAACTAACAGTATGTTATAAATGTCTTACCACAAAAAATAAGTGAGGTGATGGTTAGGTTGATTAGTTTGATTTAAGCATTCCACATTGTACATCTAATTATCACATTGTACCCCATAAATGTATGCAGGCTATGATTTTAATTAAAAATTAATAAAAAAGTATCCATGTAACAAAAACATTTGTGCCCCCTTAATAAATATTTTGAAATAAAATAAAGTAAGAAAAAAAAAAAAAAAGAAGTATGCTTTTGTCAAGGATTTACTTGTAAGTAACTGCTAGATGGAAACAATGTAAGACTATCTTGGTTATTCTTCCATAGGTGAAAACCGGATACATAATCAGAGGTCTTGTTGGGGCTGAGTTAGTGATGCTTCCTCTGCGCCCCCATGGTAACAAGTTTGCTTAACTACAGAATTTATATTACATTATTTCACAATTTGCATAATTGTCTCCATGAAGACAGGAAAGTAGCTGATATTCCAAGGCCCAGAGGAGAACCTGGGCCCTGACATCTGATCAATAAATATTTGTTAAATAAAATAAACCTTTAGGGACTCTCACTTTTTCTGTTTCTGATGTGTTAGGAAACTGGATCAAATCTTATTGCAAACAACTAAATATCTTAGAAAAAACTCTTTCTAAATGTTAGATGCATCAATGAGTTAGCAAAAAATCCTCTAGTCACAGCCATGAGTGAAGGCAGAAATGCAGGAGTCTGACCGAGTAACAAAGGCAAATGTCTCCATGAATGTGTTTATTGTCCTGGACAAATTTGAGCTTTGGTGTTTATAGTTTTATGAGACATGAAGAACAGGAGAAAAAATATCTTCCCAATGTAAGAAGTCTAAAAACTATTTTTCTGCCATAAAACTAGAGTACATAAATCTGTGAAATACGATATTGGCATTTAGGTAGGAATTGTATTGAATTTCTCAACTGCTTTAGGCAATATGGGCCTTTTAATAATGTTGATTCTCCTAGTTCATAGGCACGGGAGGTTTTTCCATTTGTTTACCATTTGTTTGTGTCATCTGTGATTTCTTTTCTTAGTGTCTTATAGTACTCATTGTAGATATTTTTCATCTCCTTGGTTAAGTATATTTCTAAGTATTTCTAAGTATTTCTTTGTGGCTTTTGTGAATGCTATTGAGACTTTGATTTGACTCTCAGCTTGGCTGTCCCTGGTATATAGAAATGCTACTGATTTCTCAATGCTCTTTCCCAAATTAGATACCCTTTATTTCTTTCTCTTGCTTGATTGCTCTGGCTAGGACTTTTAGTACTTAGTTGAATGGAAGTAGTGACAGTGATAACTCTTGTTTTATTCCAGTTTTTACAGGGAATGCTTCTAACTTTTCCTCATTCGCTATGATGTTAGCTTTGGGTTTGTCACAAGTGGCTTTCATAATTTTGAAGTCTGTTCCATCTATGCCTAGTTTTGAGGGTTAAGGATGTATATGTAATGCAAATATACATTGCATATTTTAATACGTTTTATATTTATATATAATACATATTTATCTATAGTAATCTATATTATATACACTTTATATATTATATATATCATATATATAGTGGAGTACTACTCAGTCATAAAAAAGGAATGAAAATAATGTCTTTTTAGCAACTTGGATGAAACCAGAGACTATAATCCTAAATGAAGTATCTTAGGAGAGGAAAAACAAACAGCACATGTCTTCACTAACTGGCAGCTGAGCAATGGGCACAAAGAGAGGTAAAAGTCATTATAAAACAAGAAGAGGGGAGAGTGGAAGTGGGTGAGAAGTATAAATTTATCTAACAGGTAGAATTAATTCTATTCTAGTAGTGGGCATACTTAAAACCCTGACATAGATCTATTATTCATGGATACAAGGTATCCATGTAACAAAACGTTTGTTTTCTCTCTCTCTCTCTGTCTCTCTCTCTGTCTCTCTCTCTGTCTCTCTCTCTCTCTATTTTTGACACAGTGTCTCACTTGGGCACCTTGAGCAGAGTACCATGATGTCATAGCTCACAGCAACCTCAAATTCCTAGGTTCAAGTGACCCTCTCACTTCAGCCTCCTAAGTAGCTGGGACTCAGGCACCCCAATGTCAGGCTAGTTTTTCTATTTTTAGTAGAGACAGGTCTCTATCTTCTAAGGCTGGTCTCAAACTCCTGAGCTCAGGCCATCCACCTGCCTCAGCCTTCCAAAGTACTAGGATTACAGATGTTCAGCCACCACAACCTGCACCCTCTTTAATATTTTGAAATAAAATATAATTAGTTCCCTTTTACAATATAAAATATAAAAATAAAAATAAACATGTTTCCTCTTACCCAGCAGACATTAAAGGAAACCAAATGTCACAAATCTAAACAAATAGTAGAGCAAGGAAACACTTTTACTCATACTTTAGAATCTTGAGCTAACTCTGGAACAAGTTTTCAGCCTATATTCAGACTATCTTAGTGATGCAAACACCTCAAGATAAAAATTTAATTGCATACTGATTGGAAATTCTCATAGGCACATGATAGAAGCAAATAAAAGTCTTCCCAAAAGAAATTCACTTTCATTCTAGACCTCAGTAAAAAAATTCTACAGAGAAATCAGATTAAAATCAATAGTTCATGGTCAAAAGTAACAAAACACACAAGGAAACAAGGCACCATAAAAGTGTAAAGCAATAAAAATAAGAGAGCAGAGCTGGGCTTGTTGAGACTTCTGATTTTGGAATTAAAAGACATTGTCTATAACAGGGGTGGCGAACACGCGGCTAGAGCCGCATGCGGCTCCCGGCCAAAATGAATTTCGGCTCTTTGCCTCTTATCATTATTTTGTATACTGTGGCTCTTTGCCAAGTTTGGATTTTGTTATGCTGCTTCTGAGG
>CAUYPK010115411.1:0-69368 GCA_963574355.1 Loris lydekkerianus | reverse complement strand
GCAAAGTATCCCAGGAATGGAAGAAAAAGTATCCAATGTACTCAGCCCTACCATGAAGCTAAACTATAGCTTTCACATGAAGGCTATAACCCAACTATACCACAAGACTATGAGGAAAGGACCAAGGAAGGGGAAGGGAGGAGGGAGGTTTGGGTTGAGGGAGGGTAATGGGTCGGGCCACATCTATGGTGCATATTTTTATCTATAATAAAAAAAAAATGCAAAAAAATAAATAAATAAAAGGGCGTGGTGAAATCAAATGAAGAAACTCTTCCTCCTGCCTAACCATGGAGTCTGGGTTCCGCAGGATACTGTTCCTTCCTGTGATTACAACTACCAATTAGTTCGTTTTCATATTTAGAGAAAAGCGTATGATTTGGTAAGTATTTCAATTACATAAGAGGGTTTGTCCTCTCCTGAATTTGCCATTACATTGTGATTATCTTTTTTTCTTTTTTTTTTTATTTGAGACAGAGTCTCACTATGTCACCCTCCATAGAGTACCATGGTGTCACAGCTCACAGCAACCTCCAACTCCTGGGCTTAGGAGATTCTCTTGACTCAGCTTCCCAAGTAGCTGGGACTACAGGCACTTGCCACAACACCTGGCTATTTTTGTTGTTGTTGCAGTTTGGCCAGGGCCGGGTTTGAACCCACCACCTTCGGTATATGGGGCCAGTGCCCTACCCACTGAGCCACAGGCACTGCCCACATTTGTGATATCTTTACCTGCAATCATATGAGATATTTCTTAAACTTGATTAGTGCCTTCCCATTTCCAGGACTCAATCTAATTGAGCTTTGGAACCAGTGTTCCTTTCCTTTGCATCATGAAAAAAATCATCCTTATTCATTTATTTAATTTTTGAATCCTATATTAAATATTTATTTCGGCATATTTTAGGCCATAATCCTAAGCCCCAAACCCAGGACAACAAAACAAAATTTTTTTCCATTGCTGTTCCTCTGCTATCTCATCAGACCATCCTTTGACCCAAAGAAATGACCTGCCCTAAATGTTGCTGTCGCTGTGATTTTGCTTTTAGCTCTTTGTTGTGCACATTGGTTCAGGCAGTATCAAGTTTTCTAACAAAAACTACTGATTCATTTTCCTGAAATCAGAGTTTATGTAACATTCTATTACATACATTTCAGTGCATCTTTTATAATCCTTAATTATGTACATGCATTTTATTATCTTGTAATTCTATGATTACAATTTAGTACTTAATTGTGCAAATATAAGAATTTAATGACTCATAATACACTAATATTATTTCCTCTCAATTTTTGATAATTTAACTTATCAATGACAAAAGTGAGGCATTCTCCAGTCTGCCTCTATCCACCTTATTTTTTCCCCCTCCTTTAATCCCCTGAAGAGTTGCTTGATGGAATTAGGAAGAGTCAAATTTCACTATTACACAGTTTAAGAACCAGTGAAAGCCTCATCTGGGAATTAAATAAGTTGATCAATGAGTGAAGTTTGGTAATGATTTGTTTATAAGATTTGTCTCATGACAATAATAAAATAGCATGTTAAAGTAATAATGCAAGTATAATGAAGCCTTGGAAAAACCCAGGTGAATTAAAGCAACTCTCTTTGCAAAACACTCAGCCAAGTAGGGTAATTGGTTAATCCAAGCACCAATTAGGGATATAGAAGAAATAATATATGCTGTGGTATCTGTTAATCAAGGAGAGCATATTTAACCGAGATGGTGGAATACTTTCATGCTGAACCATTTCTACTCAGACAAATGGGAGGGATGTGAGTGAAATTGATGTAGCTAATTCAGGTCATATTGGCCACATTACCTATGAATTAACATGTAGAAAACAGTTGGTTGATTTTTATAATAATTAGGTACAAAAATAATTTCAGTACATCTAAACACCATGTACCCTACACTCAGAGAATGCTATCAGTTATACACTTTTCAAGCTTTAACAAGTTTAGAAACTGAGCTATTTACAGCTTTGCATAGAAAAATAGTACAAGTCCATATCTTCTCCCCAAGTACAAAATCCTGGATTTTGATATAAAAATAAATGAAGAATATATTAGTAATTAGCAAGGCTGTACGGTTACAAATCATTGTATGTCCAACACCGTTCTATGCCATACATATGTAATAAATCATTTAATTGTTAGGATAACCCTGAGAGTGGGCATTATCATTTCTATTTAATGATATGGAAAACTAATGCATAGGGAAGTTAGGCAATTTTCCAAGGGCTTCACTGGCAGAAGCCTGATTTGTGCCATGGGTAATGTAGCCGCAGAGAACATACCCTGAAGGGCCAGGCTATCACTCTATTCAGTTTCTCTGCCATGCTCCCCCACCCCCCCCGACTCTAAACTTACGTATTTCCGGGAAACTGCATCTACATCAAAGTAGAACCTCCATACATTGATCACCCAAGGTACTGTAACGAGCTGGCTGACTTACAGAGATGGCCAACATAAGGAACCCGGTCTACAGTACTCATGTGGACATGGGGGCCCATCTGGTCTACAAAAATTAGGAGAACTTGAGGTGGTCAATGTGGAGAAGTGGTCAGCTATGGAGGTTCTGCTGTATTTGTTCTTTATAGGTCAGGTAAAAGGTAAAGTACAGCAATGGTGGTCATGTTTCACCAGTGGAAGGAAGGTTAGTCCTTATGTTCTTTTCTGCTATTGCTAATGTCTTCATTTACAGCTAGTTAGAATTAGTAAAGCTGTGACCTCCCTGAATTTTGTTATATCTTCCCAATAACTCAAAATTTGATAATTCTCATACTTTAAAGGGAAGAAATACCTACCTTTCTCTATAAAAGCCCCCTGAAAAACAAAAGAGAAATCAGTAAATTCTAGAATACTAATATGGTTGATAATGTTAAAACAAAAATAATACATAAAGACTAGATTTTTGTGGGTGGCACCTGTGGCTCACAGGAGTGGGGTGCTGGCCCCATATGCTGGAGGTGATGGGTTCAAACCCAGCCCCAGCCAAAAACTGCAAAAAAAAAAAAAAAAAAAAAAAAAGACTGGATATTTGTATCATGTTTCTTTGCCACAAGATTTCTGAACTGATAGGGATAACGTATGTACATGAAATATACGCATGTGTGTTTTCTACTACATCATACATATCTAGATATTATCCCACATAATGATATATGCATATTAAGAAAGGCATGTAAGATATTTACATTGTAAAATCTAGCTGTGAGTGATTTAGGTCTAGTATTCTAAATTGAATCAACTCCATTATTCAAAATGAAGCCAGTGATCTTGAGATCTGGTGCCACAGCTTTCATGTTCCCATATAAGAAAAAAGTAATATTTGATGCAAAATCATTTAATTTTAGTAATAATTCCTTAACTACATAAAATCTAGTTGATTCACATATGTTAGAGAAGGATAATGAATCTTTTCTATGGCTAAGAGACTAGAACAGTGGCATTTGAAAATCTTTTTCAAATCTATTGATCAGAAGCTCCACATTCAGTTGAACATCTTTATTAAATTACATTAGCCTATTTCTTTTTCCCATTATAGTATTTCATAATTTCAACTGATCTTTTCCATCAGACTCTTTGAGCAAGCCAGTTTCTTGACCTTAACCCTTATGTCCAGAAATAGGGTTCACTTTCAAAGGATGTTGCTTATTTTAAGAGCCACCACATGTCACCTTAAGTCTTCCAGGGAGAAGACTACATAAATCCTATTTATGTGTCTCATTCCTAATTGGGATTTCCAATGAGCAGAAAAATTCAAGGTTGAATCCTCATTGAACTTTCTTCCTACACTCCCTGTGATTCACTCTACCTGTACAGCTAGAAATAAAACCTATCAGGTTCCCAATAAAACTTGATGGGTTTTAGAACACATTCTATGACTGCCCATTTAAGATATGCATTATACTGAGGTTATTATGACACTCACTAAAAGCTGACTAAATCCATTTCAACAAAGCTCAAGCTTTTAACAGACTTGACAGTGGTTTAGCTGGTGCCTTCATTGGTTGATTTTTCAAGTGCCATTTTTTATGGATGTTAAAGTAGAAATTTATTACCAACATTTCTGCAGAACAGAAAACTCAAAATAAATGGTCAACCTAAATATAATAAATAAAATTATATTATTATTCTAATAATAACAGGGTACCAGAATTCTCCTAAAATTATTTTCTCAGACTTCGTTGGAATTTTTTAGGCTATAATTACAAAATTTTTTCTTTTGATGCTGTTACCTATAATGGAAAAATAAAAAAAAATCTTAGATAATTATGAAGATTTATATTTCTATTTTTTCTTAATCCTCGTTTGTCTCATACATTAATGAATCTACTTAGAACCACTAGAAATGTTACGATGGTTATTTTTGTGGCAACATAACTTTAGGAGTAAATAATATATTCAGAGCTACCAACTCTGGAAAAGTAACACCTGCCATATATAAATATCTCTGTTACCAAAAGATTTCACAATAATCAGAGTGTCTGTGTTTATTTGTTCAGTAAATATTTACTTCCTAGTTAATCAAGTTATTTTAAGGAATAAAACGTACCTAGTTCTTACAAATTACACACAGACATACACACACACAAAAAAAACAATAGTTAGAGGAGAGAGAGAGATATTACAGATTATGAGAAAGGCTATGACAGAAAAAAAGAGTAATACAGAAGAAAATCCCCCCTCCATACTTGGCTGTAGAGACTGAGAGCTGAAACATACGTGCTTTTACATTTGGTCCTGTTTTAGCTACTATAAGCAGACTATAATGTACCCACAAAACAATTAATAAGTATGTATCAGAAGTCCTGAGTTTATGTATATTATTCCTTTAGTGTTGCAAGCTGTTTACTTGTGGACACTAGGTGGAGAATAGTTTCCTGATATTACTATAAATAAATGAATCTTTACAATCATATAAATGTATACATACACATGTGAAGCTATACGTTTTTAACTAATATAAAATACAGTAAATATTTTACAGCTTTGATGATTAGCTTTAAAAATATATATATTTTTTACATTTGCACTAGATTGTTCATTGAAGCTCAATTTACAATCACCAAAATGTGGAAACCACCTAAAGACCCACCAGCCCAGGAATGGATTAACAAGCTGTGGTATATGTATACCATGGAATACCATACAGTAATTGAAAAGATGAAAATTTTACATCTTTTGTGTTAGCCTGGGTGAAGTTGAAACACATTCTTCTTAGTAAAGTATCACAGGAACGAAGAAGTAAGAATGCAATATATTCATTAATAATATGAAGCCAGTAGATGATGTAATACGTGCCCACATTAGAGAAAAACTCAAATCAACTCCAGGTGGGGGATGGAAGAATGAGGAAGAAGGGGAGAAGAAAGGGATGTTCTCCAAGTTAGTGCACAATGTTAGGGTGCACAGCACACCTCCTGAAGGAGGAATATAATTATAAAATGAACTCTACTAATAATTTCAAACACTATAACCTAATTGTAAATGCCCTCAAATTAACCTGAAACAGTAATAAAACATTAAGAAATAATACAAGTAAAAAATAATATTTTTTGCTTTAAAAATATTTTGATAAGATACATTTCTATAGAAATACCAAAAGGTCTAAAAGATAAAATATATCTAGAAAATTCACTGTTGCAAAAATTGTAAGTCTTACCTACTTCAGTAACATTTGAACTATTTAAGTGGTAGAATAACTGTGTGTTTTATTATCCATAGTTCATTAAGGTTAGAGAGAATGGCTATATTATAAATAAATTAACTTAAACTTCACGTTTTGTTTGCATTCAGTATGTCTTACCAAGGATCAGTAATTAAAATGGATGAACCAGTAATGTCACGGCTTTTTGTTTTGCAGAAATCATAATTATGCACTATTGTGTTTGAAAGCATAGAGTGTGATTACGTTAAATAAAATTTTTGTGTAGGCTCAGATTGACTTAGAGATTCCCTGTAACTTATATCTTAACATATATTTACTCCAATATATACATTGAAGAAATTACTTCAAAATTAATACAACGGTAAGTATTCTAATAGCATCATCTATAAGGTCTCCCATTGTGTTGGATACTTTGTATAGTACAATTTATATCCATTTATATTGTTCATTTATATCTGCATTATATTCACATTTAATACAAAGGGATGTAGTTATCAACTTTTGAAATTGTGAAATTCCGACTTGGCACCTGTAGCACAGTGGTTACGGCACCAGCCATGTACACTGAAGCTGGCAAGTTTGAACCTGGCCCAGATCAGCTAAACAACAATGACAACTGCAACAAAAAATAGCCGGGCATCATGGCAGCACCTGTAGTCCCAGCTACTTGGGAAGTTGAGGCAAGAGGATCGCTTAAGCCCAAGAGTTTGAGGCTGCTGTGAGCTGTGACACCACAGAACTCTATCGAGGGTAACATAGTCAGACTCAGTCAAAAAAAAAAAAAAAAAAAAAAAATGAAATCCCATTTTAAAGTAAGAAGACATACATGGTTTTTGAACATAAATGAAAGTAAATATTGGAGAGTGGGAAGGGAAGAGAGAGAGAAAAACTTAGCAGAAGCACAGTGAACATTGTCTCTCTCTTTCTTTCTCTCTCTCTCGCACTCTCTGTCTCTCTCTCACACACACAGACACACGCACACACATATGAACAACACATTTATCACAATAACACTCTAAAAATTCTTAATATGAGAATTTGGGAGAAGTATAAAAAATGTAGTTTTTATCTTGAATATCAAGATAAGATACAGGTTTGTATTTATAACATTTTACATATAAAAGGGCACAAGTAAATATAGACTTTAGTGTTCAGATAAGTTTGAAAACTCTAGAGATAGTCTCACTTTGGCATTAATGAATACAACAAATATTAAAAATAAATAAAAATGCACATGTACTAAATCAAAATCAAATTTAAAGTATATGAATTACAAAATTATCCTGGCTATTTTCAGATTTAACACACTCTACATTTTAATGTGTAATATACATCTTAATGATTTTCATATGCATGATGCCATGGAGACTTCATATTAACAATAAAATCATAGCTATTGATTTCAAGTCAGACACTCATTTGTTTAGTATATTAATGACCTCATAGTAAATAACCTTAATGGAAACATGTCTATTGTGTTTTGATTTTTATAGATATAAATAATATTTAACAAATTGCAACACGATGATGAACTGACAATAGTTTTCTTAGGACCCCCTCTAAACACCCTGAAACTCAAAATAATATTAAGATAATGTGTCTTTAAATAAATATGTATTAAAATACAGACATGCATAGAATTTCTGTTCTTTTCTTCACCTCATCTTCTTTTTTTAAATTTTTTTTTATTATTAGACTTTTCTTTATTTATCATAGTTTTAGGTCAGAGGTTCTGGACCAGTTTGGTCTGCAGATAAACTTTGGTCATCTGCTTGGCCCTTGTGGTCATTGGAGTTTGTATGCCCTGTCATATTTTTTTCCATTAGTTACCCATAAATAGCCATTTTTACTGGCTTTAATACATAATAGTAATGCCTCCATTATTCATGGATAGTTTCCCACATACATTTTTATTCCATATGCTGAACGTTAGCCTGTGATTATACCAAAACACTTTTTTTGGTTTCAAACATGACTAGTTGAAAGATGTTTGAAACACATCACGTTTTCCTCTAGGTTTATATGGGATGTAATTGATGTTTTAAGATGTTTCACAGATTTCATTACATATTTAAAATGATGTTCTGAAATACTTTGTATAGGGTTTGTTTGTTTGTTTTTTTGTCCTATTTAGATATCTAGAGCTGGGGTACTATTTCCTGGAATATTATATTAAATTTTCTTTTTAATTACTTTTAAATGCTTTGGCTCCACAATTGATGTCCATACTAGCTGCTTTTGCCTACAAAGTATACGTGAACTTTATTGTACATACAATTTTTGTTTACTGCTTTCAAAAATTAGAGGTTATTAGTGTGAGTTTTGTGAGTAATGTTCATTTCAAAGACCCTTAAAAGGTTTTCTGTAGTAGTATATAGGGCAGCACCGTAAAATAGAACTTTCTGCAGTGTTGGACATGTTCTACAATTTATGGTGTTGAATATAGTAGACACTAGACCACATGTAATTATTGAGTATTTTATGTGGTTAGTACAATTGAGGAATTAAATTTTTTAAATTTAATCTTAAGGTTTTAATTTAAATAGGGATGTGTGGTGGTTAATGTCTTCTGTATTATACACCAAAAGGCTGGAATCTAATTATAGATACCAGAAATCTAAAGCCATGAGGTGAGAGGTCAGAGGCATTTTTGTACTTGGGTATTCTATAGCAGAGAAAGAGAAATTAGGCAAGATAGACACTTAGGATAGTAAGGAGAAGAGAAACAGAAAGCAAAGCGACTCCAAGTGAGTTTGTGGATTGAATGTTCAAATTCTGAAAATCCTTTCCATTGTACCTGTTTAATGTGTGGGAAAGGGAGTCCTATGGGACAGTCTCAGGATTGTTAGAGAGGATAAAGAGGAAGAAATAGTAAGAGTAAATGTTAAAAATGTTGAGATCATGATTTATCACTGTGGTAATAATTTTGCTCTTTTTTTTTTTTTTTAGGTACAGCATCTGGTGCAGTAAGTACTCTTTAAACCTTTGATGTATTTATCTCATGCTTACCCTTATTTCTGTTTTAAGAATTATGTGCTAATTTGATTTTTACACTACTATTTAGTTTTCCCTTTTTTTTGCCAAAGGTTGAAAAATTGATAAATTTTAAAATATAATTTTGATGGGGTTAATTGAGAAGAATGAGAATTACATGTATCAGTTTTTATAAGGATTTGATTTCTCTCCATCACACTTAGAAGGGAAGCAGAACTTGCAGGTACACAGTAATTAACTTGCTATTTATTATTATGTATTACATTGAAGATAATGTTTTTTATAGAGAAGAATTTATATACCCATTTTCATTACTATAAACCTCATGTAGACTTTTAAAGTAATGTAATTTTAAGAGCCACTTTTTTGCTGTAACTTCCTTAACACTGTCTTAGAAAGAAAAAACAGCATGTTCCGAATTGCTTTGCTGTTTCTTTAAGAAGGAAGAGAGTGAAATTGCTATGTTATGTTTTTGTGTCAGTATTTGATTTAAGGTAGTAATCTTTCTCCTTCTTCTAGATATATGATATTCTATTTAAGTTTTTATAGTGCCCTTGTTTTAGGAAAGTAACGTTAAGCCTAAGGCCCTGCTTAAAGATGGCTATTTTATGATTATTAATATTATTTCATTCTTTAGCCTCAAAGTTTTTTTTCTGTTCCTTAATGAGGAACGAAAGGAAGAATTTATGTATAATCTCCTTTAATCAAAGCAACATGATTCCTGGGAAGTAGATGTTATCCCATTGTTATGGTTGAAGAAATATGGGAAGCTTTGAATTTATTACAAATACTTCAGTATTTTACAATTGAGGGGGAAATTTTTACATTGAGACCTTTATTTAAATGTTTTAAAAACATTCTTGTATCTTTTGTGTTAAAAGTTGAATGGTTACAACATATCCATCTGATATTTTTCTATTGTAAGTACCTGCTTTCAAAAAAAGATACCTTTGTGTTTTCCTGTTTATTTAAGTAACATGGGCTTATTGTTTGACTCCTCACAAGACTTCACTTTATTTGTTATTTGGGGTTTTTTTCTGTTAACCTGTCTCCATCCTTTCCTATTTTTATGTTGGGCTGCCTTTTGTTTTTTTCCTTACCAATTTTAAGAGTTCTTCGTATGTTAAATAGTTAATCCTTTGGTACTGCGAATTTCAAATATTTTTCCTAGTCTATTATTTGTCAAATTTTGCTTTTGTCCCAGCTTGCAATACTATTATCTAGCTATGATTACCCCTATTTTTTACTTTGACTTTGCCACTTTTTTTTTTTTTTTTTTTTTTTTTAGAGACAAAAAGGCACCCTACCTGCCCTCGGTAGGGTGCTGTGGCGTCACACAGCTCACAGCAACCTCCCAACTCCTGGGCTTAGGTGATTCTCTAGCCTCAGCCTCCCAAGTAGCTGGGACTACAGGCGCCTGCCACAATGCCCAGCTATTTTTTGTTGCAGTTTGGCTGGGGTCAGGTTTGAACCCGCCACCCTTAGTACATGGGGCCCTACCCACTGTGCCACAGGTGCCACCCCGACTTTGCCACTTTTTAAAAACAGTTTACTTAAGTAACCCTTTAATTGTGTTTCAGTTTTGATTTTACTCTTGGTCTGAATTTGTTTTTGTTATTTATTTATTTATTTTCTTTTGAGACAAGAGTCTTACTCTGTTGCCCTGGCTAGAGTACAATAGTGGTGTTGTTATCATAGTTCACTGCTACCAGCTCTCTTCTGGGGTCAGGCAGTCCTTCTGCCTCAGCCTCCTGAGTAGCTGTGGCTACAGGCATGCACTAAGACACACATCAGGCAAACATTTCTTTTTTTGTAGAGAACAGGGAGTTCTGGCTCTTGTTTAGGCTGGTTTCTGACCTCAAGCAATTCTTCTGCCTTGGTCTTCCAAAGTACTAGCTAAGTATTACAGGTTTGAGCCACTGCATCCAGCTTTGGTTATCCTTTTTAGCTTGTGATTATATTGAAGTTTTTACTAGTATTTCCTGATCCCTTGTGCTACTCATAAACTTTTCTGTATTTTTCTTGGAAGATTTTTATTTTCTTATTAAGTATTTGATTTGTTTTTTTTTTCCTCATTTAATTGAAATCTTTTTTTTTTTGTCATATACTTCATTCTCATATATTTGAACATCTATTTCTGGGCTTTCTTGCCTACTGTTTATTTCTATTTGTATATTTTTAATCTAGCACTAATTTTTTAATTATGGTGACTTTAATATTTAATAAGGCAAGCAAATTCCTTCTGAATTCAGTTTTCTAGTATTAGTGTCTTATGTAGATTATTTGTATCTAGACAATAGACCCAAAAGACCCCTCTCTTTCTGTTTGTTAAAACAATTCTTTCTGATTGTTAGAACAACTTGAATAAATGAGGAATATTTTATTAGGTAATTAAGTAAGAAATGTCCAGGTTCCAGGTACTAGGTTTGACATTTGATATCTCTGACATTTTACTTTGACACTTACTGCTTTTGGTTTATTGAGAGAGTGTGTGCTCATTCCTTCAAATGCATAGTTTGCTTCGTGATTATCTTTCAAATTTTTTTAGAGCTATTTTCATGAAACCGTGGATATGTCAAAATTCGTGTTTTTTTGAATTTGAGCTCACTTGTGGAACTAGTGCAAGGCATACAGCTCAAAATATCAATGAAATGTTTAGGAAGCATGTGGCTCAAGAATGTACAGTATGCCAGTAGTTTAAAGTTCCATTCTGCTGAGTTTAATCTTGAAATTGAGACCAATGGGGGACTTGAGCATGTGTCATTGCTCAAGTAGACATTAAGCTGAAAGTTGTAGTGAAAGCAAATCCATTTTGACTTACACATGAATTAGCAAGGTTTGATATTACTATTCCAACACTATTGGACTATTTGAAACAAATCAGCAAGGTAAAAGAAGCTAGATAGATGGGTTCCCCATAAAATAAATGAGCATCTGAAGAGAGATTGTCTCAAAGCTTGCCTTTCTTTGCATACAGGCAAAGCATTTCTATGCCTCGTCATGAAAATGTATACTTTTTGATAATCACAAGCATTCAGAACAGTGGTTGAATAAAGATGAAGTGCCAAAACTTGGTCTAAAACCAAATGTTCACCAAAAAAAGCTAATGGTGTCTGTTCAGTGGTCTAGTGCTGGTATGGTCCATTACAGAAGTGATTTTCAGCTAGTATGCTGCCCACTAGTCTGCTGTGAGGATCTTATATGTGCCATGAAAATTTTTAAAGCTCTTTCATTAAATTATTTTTGGAAGAAGTTCAGAGTACACATTAAATATATTCTTTTTTTAAGCTTTTTTTTTTTTTTAATCAACAGAATTTAAGTATGCCATGGAAGTTTAACTATAGGTTAAAGTTTGATATGAGATAAAGGTTGAGCTTCATGAAACTCCTGCAGCTATTTGGATAAAATGATAAGGATGCTTGCAAGTAAGCATTTAAGATTGGTCAGTATAGACAGGCAAAACCTCTTGCAAGACAACGCTGTTGTACAAAGAACACCGCTCAAACTATAGAAGCTGAACTTGAAAATTCCCTCTTACCCATTGTATTTATCAGACCTTACCTAATGACTACCACTTCTTCCAAGGAAAAATATTCAGTTCTCAACAAGCTGTGGAAAATTGCCTGTCATTATTTCATGACCACTTGGTCTCCAGACTTAATTTGCTCCTGGTCTACACAAATTACTGTTAAGATGTCAAAACTGGCCAGGTGTGGTGCCTCACACCTGTAATCCTAGCGCTTTTGGACGCTGAGGCAGGTGGATTGCCTAAGCTCACAGATTGGAGACCAGCATGAATCAGAGCGAGACCTTGTCTATAAAAAAAACTGGGCATTGTACGCCTGTAGTCCCAGCTACTCTGGAGGCAGAAGCAGTGGAATCGTTTGAGCTAAGAGTTTAAGGTTGCTGTGGGCTATGAGGCCATGGCACCCTACCCAGGGCAATAAAGAGAGACTCTGTGTCCCCCTCCACCTCCCACAAAAAAAAAAAAGTCAAAACTGTCAATAGTTCAGGCACATACTTTGATTGTGTTTCTGCTTTTTTTTTTTTTTAAGGTGAACATTTCATATTTAATGACCTAATATTTACAGCTTGCTAGAGCACAGCTAAAAACTGACTGGACCTAACACTTTTCAAAGATAGAGGTTTTGGATTATAATTTCACTTTCTTTGGTGGTTATTGATCTCTTCTAATATCTATCCTAATTTTTATTTTACCAGAAATTATCCCTTTTATTAAAACAGTGGTTATCAACCTATGGGTCGTGACCCACAGGAACTATGTTAAAGGGCCACAGCATTAGAGTTTTGTAATTACTTAGCATGGTGTTTAAAATCATGACAGCTATTTTTATCCTTATTCTAGTTTTTGTGTGTGAGAGAGAGTAACTTTTTTTTTTTTTTTTTGGATACTATCTTGTTTCCTTTTTGGTTACTTTTTGTTTTTTATTTAGCTTCTAGAGTGTTTTATTCACTAGTTTTCAGACATCTTGTTTTGTTGTAAGTTTTGACATACAGAGTTTTTTCATCATCATTTGACTCTAATTACCTTGTTTTCTTTTCCTCTGCTGGATTTCTTTATTGAAAGGTTATCAAGCAGTATGGTTTTTGGTTTCTAGATATGGGACTTCTTTTTAATAGACTTTATTAGAGCAATGTTAAACATACAAAGCAAAACAGAGTGGCAAGTACAGAGTTCTCAAATACTCCTCTCTCCACATTTAGAGTTTCCCCCACTATAAACATCTCACACTAGATTGGTACACTCGTTACATCTAATGACTATACACATCATTATCACCCAATGTTCAGTTTTCAATAAGGTTCTCTGTTGGTGTACATTTTGTATATTTTGACAGATATATAATGAACATGTATATATCCACCATTCTGATACCGTGCAGAGTAGTTTCATTGCCCTAAAATTTCTTACCTCTTCCTCCTCCACCCCTAAAGCAGTCATTAATCATTTTACTGTCCATAGTTCTTTTTCAGAATTTCACATGATTGGAATCATAAGAGTATAGCCTTTTCAGATAGGCTTCTTTACCTTAGTAATGTGCATTTAAGGTTCTTGTATTGTCTTTTCGTGGCTTGATAGCTCATTTCTTTTTAGCACTTAATGATATTCCATTGTCTGAATCTACTACATTTTATTTATCCATTCACATACCAAAAAGCATTTTGATTGCTGCCAAGATTTGACAATTATGAATAGCAAGTTTTTGTGTGGATGTAAGTTTTCAACTTAACTTGGGTAAATAACATAGAGCATGATTACTGCTTTGTATGATGAGTGTGTTTGGTTTTATAAGAAACTGCCAAACTGTCTTCCAGAGTGGCCATACCATTCTTAATTGCTAACGGCAGTCAGTAAGGGTTCCTGTTGCACCACATCCTTATTAGCATTTGGTGTTATTCTTTTGAGTTTTTTTGCCACTTTAGTAGGTATATAGTGGCACCTTATTTAATTTGCAGTTCCCTAATTATCTGTAATGTGGGCCATATTTTTATTTGCCATCTGTATGTCTTCAATTAAGTGTTTCTTCAGATCTTTTGCCTATTTTTATTTTCCATTGGGTTTTTCTTATTGTTGAGTTTTAAGAGTTCTTTATTTATTTTGGATAACAATTTATCAGGTAGGTCTTTTACGAATATTTTTTCTCAATCTGTGTCTTATACTCTCATTCTTTTGATAGTGTCTTGCAGAGTAGAATTTTTTTTGTTTTAATACATTATTATTTCAGCCTATCATTTATTTCTTCCATGGATTGTATATTTGGGGAACTTATTTTTTATAAGCTATACTTTTCCATTATGATCAGAAAGAATAGTCTATAAGACTCTTTGCAGTTCATTAAAGTTTGATTTATGTTTTTGTTTAAGGCTAACTTTTATGACTATTCTGTGTACTATTTAACTATTTTGCTATTTATCTTGGTTTATTGTTCATTTGTCTGAGCCCACCTAAGAAGGTGATATTTTAAGATACTTAACTAGAAAAGGTAAATTATTTGTTTCTCCCTATATTTTTCTGTTGCTTTCATATATTTCAAGGCTACATTACCATATGTATGTTGTTCCAGATAAAGTTTGATCTATTATATCTTATTAGTATCCAATATCCCTCTTTTTTTTTCTTTTCTATTTTATTTTCTTTTTCTTTTTTCCTTTTTTTTTTCTTTTTTCGACAATCTCACTCTGTCACCCTCAGTAAGAGTGCTGTGGCATCACAGTTCACAGCAACCTCAAACTCTTGGGCTTAAGCAGTCCTCTTGCCTCAACCTCCCAAGTAGCTGGGACTACAGATGCCCACAACACCTGGCTATTTCTTTTTTTTGGAGACGGGGTCTTGCTCTTGCTCTTGCTCAGGCTGGTGTTACACTCCTGAGCTCAAGCAATCTACCCGCCTCGGCCTTCCAGAGTGCTCGCATTACAGGCAAGAGCCACCACACCCGGCTGGCTCGCTCTCGCTCTCTTGCTCTCTCTCCCTCTCTCTTTTTTTTTTTTAATTATAGTTTCTGCTTTTTTTTTTTTTTTAATTACAGTTTCTGCTTTAAATTATGCTATTTTTGATTCTGTTTACCTTGTAAAATCTTGTTACATTGTGAATAGGCTGTTTTCCCCATTATTTATTTTGAGTAAATTATTGCCTATTCAAATAGTTTATCTTATAACCATCTATACTGCTAGACTTTCTTGTTAATTTAGAATAGCTTTTTTATTACAATCAGCTTGCGCTTATATTGTATATGTATTTTCTTTGACATTGCTGTTCATTGCAACCCTTCAACTCCCAGGATCAAGCAGTCCTGCTTTAGTCTCCCAACTAGCTTGGTCTAGCTAGGTCTACAAGAGCAAACTACCTTGTGCACAGCTGATTTTTTTAAAAACTTATTATAAGGTGATATCTTGCTGTGTTGCCCAGGGTGGTCAAGCGATCCTTCCTCAGTCTCCCAAAATGCTAGGATTAAGACATGAGCTGCTGTGACTGGCTTGTTCATAATATTAATGGAAGTGGCTTTAGAGTGTTATTTGTTAGTTGTGTGTGTTTGTTTGTTTGTTTGTTTTGTTTTGTTTTGTTTTGCTTTTATTTTTGCGGTTTTTGGCCGGAGCTGGGTTTGAACCTGCCACCTCCAGCATATGGGGCCAGCCCCCTACTGCTTTGAGCCACAGGTGCCGCCCCTTGTTAGTTTTGATAAATTGCCTTTTTCATTTCTTTCTGTTTTTGCTTTTATCTTTATTTTTGGATACGTGTGAACTTAGTTTTCAGGATATGATTTGATCATACCAAGTGTAATAGTCTGGTCTTACACTATTTTTCCTCATTTGATTTTTTTACATGAGTAATTTTTTTTTTTTTTTTTTAATAAGGGACAGTTTTCTTTGTTGCCCTCGGTAGAGTGATGTGGTTTCATTGCTCACAGCAACCTCAGGCTCAAGTGATTCTCTTGCCTTAGCTTCCCAAGTATCTGGGACTACAGGCACCCACCACAACAACTGGTCATTTTTTAGAGACAGTCTCACTATGACTCAGGCTGGTCTCGAAAGTTGAGCTCAGGCAACCCACCCGCCTTGGCCTCCCAGAGTGCTAGGATTTACAGGCGTGAGCCACCATTTCCAGCTGATGGAAATAATTGCTTTTGAAATTTCCCAATATTGAACCACTCTTGCACTTCTACAATCAGTTCTGCTTTGTCAAAGTGTATACACTGCAAAATTTTCTTTGATATGTTATTTAAACTTATTGTTACATTTAACTTCATGTTGCCTTCCTTTTTTTGGTACCTTTTCTATTGGGTCTTTTTAATTAATGGAGAGCTTTTCATCTTTTTTCATGATCGGAAATAATAACAACATTACAAATCTCAGTTCTTTAAAGGTTATATAATATTCTTCTATAAAACCATTTGTTTGGGTATGTTTTAGTTGTTTCTACAGTAGTTGGAATATCCAAGTGTGATGTACTTCTACTGAAGTGAATTTTGGTACTCAGCTTGAAATCATTTCCTCTAAGTTGGGTAGTTGGTTCTAAATCTAAGTGTGTGGTTGTGTTATTCCTCAATTCTAATCTTACTTTTTTGCTTTTTTAAAAATTTTTGTTATTTAGGGTAGTGTTTATATTTAGCCTTTTTTTTTTCTTTCAGCTTCATGAAATTCAGCTTAGACATTGTATAAACATGGACATGTGACCTGTATCCAAATTATATACACAAAGTTGACTTTGGGGGTATTGACTTTTTTCACAATCCTTTTTTCTGTTATTGGCTTGCTTTTTTCTATCTTTTGCTGAATTTGAAAAGTATATTAACATTCTTAGTATAATTATATATGTGTGGGGTTTTTTTATTTCATATTCCCAGTTTTCTTTGCATTTCAAGTGCTTTTTTTCTGTATGTGTTTTTGCCACTACATCATTTGGTATGATTTCTTGATCATCTTATTTAAATAACTCAGCATAGTTAGATATTTTCCATTATATTGCAGATGGGATACATACATCAATAGTATGAATGGACTATATGGATCTGTTTTCCTATGGGTAGTATTCACTTGACTCTAATTTTTCATCATAATTGGTAATCTGGTAGAGAACGTCTTTGTTCATGACATGTTTGAAATAGTATCAGTGGGATTTTTTCAGGTAAAATTTCAAGATCAAGAGATAATATTTACATATTTACTATTGATATGTACTCGTCAACTGCCTTTCAAAGAATTTATACTAATTTCATTTCCAGCAGTAGCATTAAGAAAATACCCTTTTTTTACACTATTGCAATATTGTATAAGTCTTTGTCATTTACCTAATGAGTTAAAAGTTTCATTTAGTGTATGCTTCCTTGATTTACTAATAAAGTTGAACACCTGAATTGTATTCTGTTTATAGCTGTGTTGTTTTATTAGTATATCTTATATTGATCATAGCAGATTTTTGTATGTTAAGTATGACTTTTTTTGTCCCTTAAACTACCATTTCATGTCTGATTTATATTATTAGTGCAATAACTGGTTGATAACAAAATAGTTGTGGTCTTTAGAGGCAGATATGATTAGTTGTTCTAGAATCATTTCCTGAGTCCCTGCTGAGCAATGCTGTTACGAAGCCTCACAAAGTTTTTTTTAATCTATAGAACGGAGAGAGTGGTA
The DNA here is from genome assembly GCA_963574355.1 of Loris lydekkerianus. Lineage (NCBI taxonomy): Eukaryota > Metazoa > Chordata > Mammalia > Primates > Lorisidae > Loris > Loris lydekkerianus. The sequence goes on along the minus strand of CAUYPK010115411.1, from coordinate 51,552 downwards.
TATACTTCCTTTATAATATAGTTTGTGAGGCTCAAATCGAGTAGTAGGCAGTGAATACTATATTGATTTCTATTTCATTTATTAGCTTGTATACCTCTCTCTCCCTCCCTCCCTCCCATTATCTGGTTGGCCATACATTGTTCCTTCTTCTTCATTTCATTATCTCATAAATTCCTGTGAACTTCCTCTTCCCTTGATGCACCCTTTAGCACATTCCAATTTAAGAAGTGCAAGTATATAGTAGGACCTCCATAGATGACCATCTCCTTATGTTGACCACCTCCTTAAGTTGACCTCATTTTCATAGACTGGACATGCGTCACACATACATATCAGTACAGTAGGTCTATTTCTTTATGTTGACCACCTCTGTATGTTAACCAATTTGTTACAGTCCATTGGGTGGCCAACTTAAAGAGATTTTTCTGTAGTTTGGATACTTATGGTAGACTCTGCCTAGGTAGTACAATTTTGAGATGTTACTGAATCCATTACATATTTTTAAGGGTAAGAAAAACATGATTATCTTAACATTTATTAAATAAAGCATTATTCATATAAATGAATTTATATATTTCTAACTGCATCATCTTTTGATGAGAAGATTAAAGTAGGTAAACAGAAAACCAAATATTTTTTATCACCTATTTAATTTTTGCTTCAGTCATAGCATAGTTATCCAGTATTAGGTGCTAGAACAAGTTAAAGAATTTAAACACACCTTTAGAATTGTCTAATTATCCTGCTACATTATGCAGAAATCTATTCTGTAAGTAGTCATTTCAGATAACTTAGCAAATCTCACTATAGGAAAAACCAATCACTTTTTTATTAGACAGCTCAAATTTTACGGAGTTATTTCTTTGAATTCTAGTGGTTATGTATAATTCCTTTACATTAATGCTAGTTCTATTTTCAGAGTCACAGAAAATAAGATCTTACTGCTTCTACTTAATTGTTAAAATCACACCAATATATATTCCAGTTACATTTTCTTGTCTTTCCATTCCTGAATTTTTCAAATATTCCTTAAATAGGCTAATTTCGTTTCAGCTTTTTAAATCTGGAATTGGAATGTATCCTATAATACATAGTATCTTATGACCTCCATTGTCCAGGTGATAGATATGGCTTAGTTGTACATGAGTGAACTAAAGTAACAACATCAAAAAAATGAATATCAGTGGTTTGGAAGAAAATCCTAAAAGTGATGGTACAGCACTGTCTTATCAGCTAGTAATAAATGATTATAGCAAAAAAAAAAATAAGAAAAGCAGTGAATCACAAATGTTTGGCTACATTCCCAAAGCAGAAATAAAAAGTAGGTTGGCTCTTACTCATTAAAGTTGATGAGGAAAAAAGAAAGTTAGATGAGCTTAGATAAGTATAAAAGAAGGTAAAGAACCACTTTCAGTGTTTTTCGCTTATTTTAACGTATGTTTAAGAAACTATATTTCCAAATTCTTAATGCCACAGATGGTGTATTATTTGGAATATTATTGACATTGGCAACACTGATACAAAAACTGGCCTCAATGTGAAGTTTAAGGACTATCTTAAATATTTGTCTTTTTTATGTAATAACAGAAGTGTTATGTGACAAAATCACTAAGAATAAATCTTTCCAATGAGCTTGAAGTTAAATAACGTTATAGTCTAAGTTTGAAGAAATGTGGCGTAGATTATCTTTGTATAAATGTTCAAGCATAGTTAAGTTCATCATCTGAAAAATCTGATGCCACAAATTGGATTCACTACCTTAGATATCATCCAGTAACAGCCTTATTTGATATCTATTGATGCCTCAGGTTTCTTTAGCAGCTTTTAGCAGGTTCTTAGTATGCTGTCTTGAACCTTTGATTAAGAGTGGATTTATATTCTGTATCAAGCTAGTTTCACTCACATAAAATTTTTCTCATCTATCTTATTTTGAGACATTTATCCCTTTTAAATTTTATCTTGTTGATAGTTCTGATTGTCACCTAAAAACCGTCTCTTCCAGTTTTGACAGCTGTGTCTTTATAGCACATCATTTTAGAACTTTGTCCAATTTGATGACTATTCTTTGCATTAAAGTAGATGAACACATAATCAGTTGTTCTGTATTAGTACCTAGTTCATATATTTTTTCATCTACTAGTCATACAGTTGTATTTTGAAAAATTATCTTATGTATCTGAGATATATAGAGTTACTTAGGAGAGTAGTAATATTGTAATTCTGAGAGAAATCCCAAAACCTAAATTGATCCATGCTGCTTTTAAATTATTAAAAATATTCTGTTTTTATTTTATTTATTCTGTTTCCCTACTTGTGTGGATAAATTATTATAGGTGGTTAAACTGTCAAAATATGCTCATTTTATGTTTTAATTTATTTCTTTACATACATGTATATATTGATTAAAAACTGTTATTGATACTCTCTCAAGGACATTGTTACATTTATATCTTTTTATTTTATTCTCCAGAAATCAATGTGGACTGAACATAAATCACCTGATGGGAGGACTTACTACTATAATACTGAAACAAAACAGTCTACTTGGGAGAAACCAGATGATCTTAAAACACCTGCAGAGGTAAAAGTTTGAGGACTGGAAGTCAAGGACTGTCAAGGAGATTAGGGCATATTTTATTGTGTTGGCAAATTTTACTATTCAAAATATACTAATATGCACTCTGGGAGGCTAAGGCAGGTGGATTGCTTGAGCTCAGGAGTTCAAGACCAGCCTGAACAAGAACAAAAACCCATCTCTAAAAATAACTGGGTGGTGTTGTAGATGCCTGTAGTCATAGCTACTTGGAAGGCTGAGGCAAGAGGATCACTGGAACACAAGAATTTGAGGTTGCTGTGAGCTATGACTCCATGGCATTCTACCAAGGGTAACAGATTAGAGACTGTGTCTGAAAATAAAATAAAATAAACAAAAAAAAACCAATATACAGATATGGAAGTTAAAATTGAAGATGTAAAATGAGTTAAGCAGTATTGCATGTGGTTTAATTAGAAATTCTAGGTGAGAATTAATATGCACAGCAGTGCTTGGGAGAAAAGGTTGGTAGATAACATGCTATATATTTTTATTTATCCCAGTACTTTATAGTCAGTGATAACTGATCAAGTATATATTTTGTCCAAGACACTGGACTCAAGTTTTCAGTCGCTTTCTTACATTATCCTAGCAGGTTTTAGATGGTAGATTTTAAGTATGTCATACCTACATTTTTTCCTTACATAAGTTGACCCATATCAAGTTGTAATAAACTATCATAAACTGAAATTTAAGCATGAATAAATCAAATTTTGCTTTTTCCAAATTTTATGTTTTTCCTATTTGTATTAGTATTGGATAAATCTGCTTTGTTAAATATGGATGGTTTTCTTTGTTAAGTATGATGATTTTTTTTTTTTTTTTAACCTGTGGTAGGATATAAATGGTAAGAGTACATAGAATTTGAAATTCAGATAGAACTGATTTTGAGTTCTGTCCTATTACCTTAAAAAAGTTACCTTCTCTTTTCAAGTAGTCTGTATATTTAGAATAATGTTATACATTTTATAGTGTATGATTAAAGATTAAATAATATGTTCAAACAACATTACAAGTATTCAATAATTAATAGCTTATATTATTACTGTCATCTCCCAAGTTTTAGAATTGTATAGTTTGATGATATTAAATGAAATCATTAAATCAGGGACTGTCAAGTAGATTAGGGCATATTTATTTTATTTATAGCTATATGAATGATCAGTTATGCTATATATATTACTGTTGACTAAAAGCTTTCTTCTATTTAGCAACTCTTGTCTAAATGCCCTTGGAAGGAGTATAAATCTGATTCTGGAAAGCCTTACTATTATAATTCTCAAACAAAAGAATCCCGCTGGGCCAAACCTAAAGAACTTGAGGATCTCGAAGGTAAAACAAGAAAAAAATATTTTTTAATGTAAGTTTTTACATATATATATATGTATATATATATGGTTGACTTTGAGATAATTCCTCCTGAATAGGATTGTTCAAAGGTTTTTGGGTTTTTTTTTATTAAATGATTAGAAGATTTTAAATGGTGTAACAGTTTTATGGGCTCTTATTTTCTTGTTGCTCTAGATCTCAGTTCTATAGATTTTAAATAGATTTTATTTGATTTGATTCCACTGAAACTAGGATACCAGAATACCATTGTTGCTGGAAGTCTTATTACAAAATCAAACCTGCATGGTGAGCTGCTTTGATAATTCATTTTCTGTCATACTTAACATTTTTAGAATATGTCACTAATGTTCACTAACCATGAGTGGATAGATCCTGCAGTGAAAAATCTCTAAAGAATTTCTTTCACTTAAGGGTTATATTATAAATGAGCTTGTAGCTTTTAAGGTGATTTGATTTTTTAAAAATCATCATCTGAAAATTGAACAAGGACTTCACTTAAATTTATAAATTCCAGTGTGTTGGTGCATTATATGGAACATTTGTATTAACTCAATTTGCAGTGGTGGATAGTAGACAACCTGGAATCTTGCATCAGTTTACATTTTGTTAGTGTAGTACCAAACTCTATACATTTAATGCTGATTTCGTTTTGCCTAACGTTGCAAATTGCCTTCTGTTTTGAAAGAATTAAGGTAATCAAAATATGCCTTACTTATAAAGGAAGAATTTTTCAGCATCTTTAACTTTTCAAAGTACTCCTGAAAATATAGAAATACTTACTATCTTATATAAAACTCGGGGCTTAAAAAAGCAGAAATAATGAGTAAGAATTAAAATTTTAGTTTTTTACTCTCACTTCTAATATAATCTAATGTCATAATTTATACCAGATTAGAAGCAGTGGATTATAGGAGAATGGAGCTAATAAAGTGGATAGCAATGTGGAGTCACAGCTAGCAGGAAAGAGAAAATAAAAGATACTATTAAGTTCATTTATCTTTTATTGTGTCACCTCGTTTTGGAAAAATAAGTTAAGTCATATTAGTGATGATGACTCCTTAATTATGTTTTATCTGCCATCCTAAACATTTCCAGAAATGTTTTCCTTTAAAATCTTAAAAATATTTTCATAAAGGGGTACGCTTGTATCATTACTCATGGAGCACTTCATTCCCTAGTGATGCTGAATAAAAAATATTTTATTTCTTTATCCTCAAAGAAAAATGTACTTAAACTGAACTGGAATAAAAACTGAAATATCGAGTGCACATCTTTAAAGTTCAATTTAAATTATCTATACTAGCATTGGCTAACAATATTGTAGATAGGTAGATTCCAGTTTATTCATTTATGAAGTATCAAGCTCATTTCTGATATAACCCTACTGCAAATAGTTGGTGTGCGTTACTATCTATCTACTTGTCAATGCTAGTATATATGTGCTGAAATTTCATAGTAAGCTCCTATTTTGAATTTAATATCTTTAAAAACATATCAAACTAGTCTCATCCATGGGGAAATAACTACTCCAGAATTATGCAGATACTTTCAGAGAGTTGTTGCAGTAGCCAGCAGCAGCAGCCTTTGGGAAAGCACCAGCATGGGATAAGCTTTTCTAATAACTGCTCTCTTTTAAATTTGTTTTCATTTTTAATTACTGCCCTGGAACTTTGGAGCAAGCATTTGCTCTGTAAAAGTGGTTTTATTCTTTATTTTTTAAAGATGGTAAATTAAATCCTATTGTATGATTCTTTTCTCTATCTCCTTTAAAATTTTTTTCATGATAAACTTTTGTAGTAGATGACTTTTCTTTTTTCTCTTAATAGCAATGATCAAAGCCGAAGAAAGCAGGTAAGCAGTTTTGGAAATCAATATGTATTTACAAATTTGCTCTCTCCTTTCACATTTTTATGTTTTTTCAGTTTTGTTTGCAAAATACTTATTTTAACATGTTAGGCCAGATATTGTTTTTGCCAGATTTTGTTGAAAAGAAGTTACGGAGGGATATTTATTTACTCAAGAAGGTGCTTCACAACTAGACAGTAACAATTTGAATTTGGACTATATCCTTTAAAGATGACTGTATTATAGAAAAGTTCAAAATTTGGTTTGAGTTGATTTGTGAATGGATGAAATTTGTATATGTATCTTTTTCTTTACATAGTTTCCTTTTAAAGGATGAAATGGAGGAAATTCGGGGCTGTGTCTGTGGCTCCAAGGGGTGGGGCGCTGGCCCCATATGCCGGAGGTGGTGGGTTCAAACCAGCCCTGGTCAAAACACACACACACACACACACACACACAAAAGAAATGGAGGAAATTTAAAGTTCTTATAGAAATTTTTTATAAAGGTCAAATTTAATGAAATGATACAATATGATAAGTTGGGCATTTTGTAAATGAGAACAGTTCCTGGACTTTAGAAATGCAGACTATCAATTCTTTTAATACATTACTGCAAGTGCTAATTCAATTAAGTCAAAGCCAGACAGTTTCATTTGTGATTTTAATTTTTTTGAATGGCTTAATAGTTTGTCATCCTTGGCTTTTTTCCACTTCAGTTGTTTCTTTTGTTTATTTGGTTTTATGGATAATTTTAAAATTGGCTTAATAGTTTGTCATCCTTGGCTTTTTTCCACTTGTTGTTTCTTTTGTTTATTTGGTTTTATGGATAATTTTAAAATTCGTTTAATTGAGCTTTGTGATTACAATAATGAAATGACCAGTTTTCTCTCTTTTTTTTAATGTATAGTAAGCAAGAAGAGTGCACAACAACAGCAGCCCCAGTTCCTACAACAGAAATTCCGACTACCATGAGCACCATGGCTGCTGCAGAAGCAGCAGCTGCTGTTGTTGCTGCTGCAGCCGCTGCAGCGGCGGCTGCTGCTGCAGCCAATGCCAGTGCTTCTACTTCTGCTTCTAATACTGTCAGTGGAAGTGTTCCAGTTGTTCCTGAACCTGAAGTTACTTCCATTGTTGCTACTGTTGTAGATAATGAAAATACAGTAACTATTTCAACTGAGGAACAAGCACAACTTACTAGTACCCCTGCTATTCAGGATCAGAGTATTGAAGTATCTAGTAATATTGGAGAAGAAACATCTAAACAGGAAACTGTAGCTGAGTAAGTTTAAAGACTTGTCTTCTGAAAGTCAGTACCAGATTTCATTAGTAAAAGAAATTGCCAGTTTAGTTAGTGACCATTAAGTGTTTAAGTAGATTTAAGAGTTTTTGAGAATCAAAACATAAGCCTGTAGACAATTGATCAGTTTTGAGGCTGAGTTTTAGAGGTTAGAGGGTGGGTCATGCAATCAAACCATTGCAAAATTAGTGTACTAAATTTTTTGAAAGTATAACTGAGGATAGGGTTTGGCACAAATTTTAAAAAGAGTGCCATAAGCCTTAGGAAGGAAGATAATATTTAAAGATATCTTTAATCTGCAAAATCAGTGCAGAAAAATTCCATGATTAACAAACTATCAGTATTTCAACTGAAGTATCAGTCTTAATGATTTATTTTTTTTTACCTCAATTTGCCCTGTGGCTCAGCACAGCACTGCAAACAGGTGCTATATGCTTTCCTTTTCAAACAGTCTCACTGTGTCACCCTAGGTAGAGTGCTGTGGCATCATAGCTTGCAGCAACCTCAAAGTCTTGGGCTTAAGCAATTCTCTTATCTCAACCTCCTGGGTAGGTGGGATTACAGGCGCCTGCCACTATGCCTGGCTAATTTTTTCTGTTTTTAGTAGAGAAAGGGTCTCATTTTTCTCAGGCTGGTCTTGAACTGAGTTCAGGCGATCCACCCATTTAAGCCTCCCAGAGTGCTAAGATTATAGGTGTGAGCCACTGTACCTGGCTGGGTACTGTATACTTAGATGTTGAACAAACAGATAAGCTATGGAAGTTGTAACCCTGCTAACAAGACTACTAAAATCATTTTATTCTTTGGTTATTTTTTATTTTTTGTTTTGTTTTCTACTTTCTTCAAATTGGTTTAAAAAAAAGGCTAGGTTGAAAAAATGCATTAAAGATGAGAGAACATAATTTATAGAGACGGAAATACAGTTATTCAAGAAGTACATGAAAAGACAGTCATAAAGAAATAGAAATTAAAATAGTATTATTTTTCTATCATGTAAGCAAAATCAAGTAGGCAAAAAAATAAAGGTAACAGCAGGGTAAGAAAAATGTCATCAGAGTGGAACTAAATTTGTACAGCTTTCTGATAAAGTTAACCTGTGTAAAGGTTTACAGTTTGCATACACTTACATATCCCATTGTCTAGTAATACTTCATATGTGCTTTATACAACTATAAAAAGCGAAGTCAACTAGATTTCTTGAATTTAAGCATGTTCTCAAGCTTAAAAAATGTATCAACCATAATCTCATGATCTAAACATGATCGTTCATCTTAATGTTTAAGTATATTGCCTTCATTCTTCAACTTTTCTTTATAACCGTTTGTTTCTCTTATTTTAGTTTCCCAAAGTGAAAACTGTTGTAATTTTTTCTAATGTTTAAAAATTTAAAGTGTTCCTCCATTGGTAGACATTCAAGCTTTCTGAAATTACGTTCTTTTGCATCTTTTCACACTTAATTTCTTTTTAAACAAAAATATGTTTTTCATAATTTTAATAATAATCTTGTTTTCTGCTTTTTTCATTCCAGCATTTCTTTATTATATACCTGAGTCATTATAATAAGCTCTGATTTTCATTGTTACAATACTTTTTTTTTAGTTTATAAAAACATAATTTGCTGGGGTTTTTTTTTAATTTTTATTTTTACATATACACGTGTTAATTAGGTTTCCTTTTTTTTTTGCCTTCACAAAATTAAAAAGACTTAAAATTTAATAAAGTAGCAATGTTTAAGATAAGATTAGAAACAAAAACCTTGAACAAACGAACATAATACATTCAGAAAAGGAATCAGACAATTGCTTCATTGAAATATTTGTAGCTTTTGAGTTTTGCTGGGCTCTTTACGGTATTTTTTGACAATTTTAAATCGATTTCCCAGTGAAGTTACTTGATTCATAGGCCATGAATATACCTGTACTTGGATTTTTGTTGTCGTTTGTATTTACTGCAGTGTCTCTTCCTCTAAGCATTCTGCTGAAAGTGTTTTTCTCCCCCTGTTCTACTTCATATAGGAAGAAATGTAAGGGTTATACAATTTTTTTACTTCAGAAAAAACCTCTGAACAAGTCAATGATTTTTGGTTGTGTAAATTCTTTTTGTTTGAGGTCATGTTTTAGCAAACTCTTTCATAAAATACCAGATAGGAAATTTTCTGTTTTATATGCCATATAGTGTCTGTATGGTAACTCAATTCAGCTGGTAGCACAGAATTAGTCATGAACATAATACAGAAGAACCTCTGTAAGTTGACTGACCACACAAGGGACTGTAGCAAACTGGTCAACATATGAAGGTGGTGAACTCAAGGAATTAGGCCTTCTGTACTAATAGATATATATGATTCTTGTCTGGCCTATGAAAATAAAACTTGAAGTGATGAGCCATGGAGGTTCTATTGTAAAGCACGTGATTATGTATATATTCCAATAAAAGTACATTTATAAAACTAACAGCAGGTTGGATTTGGCTAGTGGACCATAGTTTGCCAGTCCTGATTCAGATTGATCTCTTTATCTGATTTATATTTACACACACTTGCCTAAATGCTTAGTTATTATACCACTGATATGAACCCACTGAATGATTAAAAAACCATTTCAAAGTATTAAGCTATAGGCCAGTGGAGCTAGTGTTTTGGTGGAATTAAATGTTTGTTTTGGCATTTGTAGAATCTTAAAAACAGTTATTTTAGAAAAACTTACCTTTATTTCTTTGTCTACCGATAAGTGCGTTTTTAGGGTTCATATAAAAGATTTTATTGTAAAATTACCAAATTATAGCTCTATATCAAACATTTAAATAATATGCCATTAAAATAAATGCCTTTTTTTTTTTTCCAAATGAAGGAAACGTTTAAGTTATGATAACATGTTCAAATTTCTCTTTAGTTTTACTCCCAAAAAAGAAGAGGAAGAAAGCCAACCAACAAAAAAGACATATACTTGGAATACAAAGGAGGAGGCAAAGCAGGCTTTTAAAGAATTGTTGAAAGAAAAGGTAATGTATGTTAATGGATTGTTTTAGTGCTCCTCACCCTTTGGTTTAAGATGAAGTATATATTACACGTTTTTATGTGACATATAATAATCACCTAAAAAATAAGTGAAGTTACTCTTTATCAACACTTCTATGCCTTTATTGAAATACTAATCTCAAAAACTATTGTATAATTGAAAATCAACTAAATGATCTTGTTTTCTTAAAGAAAAATTTTATGAAATTTTAAACAAAAGAAAACTGTTGTGTGCCAGTTACATAATACAAGGTACACGAGTACATTTTTGCCTTAATACGTAAGACTTTTTATGCATAATAATTACCTTTTTAGTCAGTAGTGTAACAAAAAAGCATTCATGCTTTGTTTAAATTATACAGTTTTCAGTCTATATAGGTATATTACTGATTTGCCTTCAATATAAAACTATTTTTAGAACTTTTTCAAACTCCTGCAAAGCTGAAGGGCTTGATGTTTGCAGTGAGTATAATACTTGGTTTCCTGTTAACATTCTATTCAATTTTTCATTTAAATTGTTTTCAGCGGGTGCCATCCAATGCTTCATGGGAACAAGCTATGAAAATGATCATTAATGATCCACGATACAGGTAATACTTCAATTTTTTATTCACTATTCACTTTGAGCATAGCAAGCTTATCACATTTAAAATTGTTGAAAATGGTACAACTTTTCACATCATTGACTTCTGTTGTATTGGATACCAAATACTACCTTTTTGAAATTGTCCTAATTTATACATGAAAATAATTGTATTACTTTTTTTCAAACCACTGACATTTAATTTTCCTGCGCCTTTTTATTCTCATGGTATTTTCTATTTAGTGCTTTAGCAAAGTTGAGTGAAAAAAAGCAGGCCTTTAATGCCTATAAAGTCCAGACAGAAAAAGAAGAAAAAGAAGAGGCAAGATCAAAATACAAAGAGGCTAAGGAGTCCTTTCAGCGTTTTCTTGAAAATCATGAGAAAATGACTTCCACAACAAGATACAAGTAAGGTTTCTTACGTTTACTGTATTGTTGTTTGTGTCATACTTTTTGCCAGGCACAGTAACTGATCTAAAGTAGATGCTCATTAAATAAAGATAGATGATTATGACTGTGGCAGTTTCATAAGGTATGAGATAAATCAGTAGTTAAATATGAGATTTAACTTACAGACTTACTGAATTATAAATTAAAAGAGGAGGAAAAAGTGGAAAAAGATTCAATGACCAAGTTTATCTCCGTTTTACTTTTAATAAAATCATTGAAGTTTTTTATATTAATAGAACAGAATATAGGCTATTTTTATGAGGTAGGCATAGAATTTTTAAAGATTGCTTTATATACCATTCTTAATTTTAGATTACCTTATTTATAATTGTGGGTAATTTAATATTGTTTGAAATACGTTATTTTGCCTGTGTGCTTCTTTATTTCTCTCGCTTTTCCAGAAAAAAACCTATAATTTAGTTCTATAGGCAATTTGCTAGTTTCTGTTGGTCCCCTAAGAAATAGTCAAAACTACAAAGCATTGCCCAGTGGAAATTATTCCCCCATCACCAAGGAGGAATAGAGACCTATACTGTTTTATTTCTTAAATATCCAAGAGTTTTCCTTTTTAATGCAATTATGAACTTAAAGTATTCGTTTTATGGTTTTAAATTTCAATTGAGTTTTATACTACAATTGCTTAAAATTGTTGTCGTATAATGTTTTTTAACAAATAGAAAAGCTGAACAAATGTTTGGAGAGATGGAAGTCTGGAATGCAATATCAGAACGTGATCGCCTTGAAATCTATGAAGATGTTTTATTCTTTCTCTCGAAAAAAGAAAAGGTAGTATTTGTTTATATTATAGATATTTATTTATAAATCGACAATTTTTATCATTCTGAACTTGTCCATTTTTGTTGCTTAGGTTATCCAGTTTGTGGTATAGCAGATTTATTTATTAGAAGTAAGGTTTAAAGATAGAATGGGTAGCTTCTACAATAAGCTTCTTTATCCTTTTCCTCTAGCATAGTAAATGCTAACATGGACGGAGTAGGTACTGATTTATCTACCTGTTATTTATATTGTCACTAATTGGCTATCTTATGCCTGCTTTGAAAAATAAGATAAAATTTTTTTTTAATCATTAGACTTCAAAATATTCAGGTTTTTTTTTTTTTTTTTATGCAATTAAGATTTCATTACAAGAAAGTACAGTCGTTTCCACTAAACTGGACTTACAGTATAAGGTTCTAAAACACATTTTGCTCATGTCTATTTCACTTACTAAATTTTGTATTATCTAGTCTCAGGGAACTAATTGTCAAAAACTGGAATATGGCTGAAGGTTGTCAAGGACCTTGGTGTTTAAGTCTGCAGTACATTTAGTTATAAATTGTATATGCATAGTAGTACATATGGGGGAGTGAAAAACATCATTTCCAGATTTTTTGGAAGAGGTAAAAAAAAATGAAAGTAAATACTAAGATAAACGGTCAGGCAAGAGCATTGACAAAGTAAATAGTGTGACTATTGAAAGTAAATGAAATTTAGAGATCTGAATTTACATTTGCAATTTGGTCTGTATGAGAATGTAAAGAAGCCTACACTAATTGCAACTTAAGATATCTTAGTTTCTTTGAACTTCCAAGAATATTTTCATAATTCTGCTGTAGGAACAAGCAAAGCAGTTGCGAAAGAGAAATTGGGAAGCCCTAAAAAACATACTGGACAACATGGCTAATGTAACATATTCTACTACTTGGTCTGAAGCCCAGCAGTATCTGATGGATAATCCAACTTTTGCAGAAGATGAAGAGTTACAAAGTAAGAATAGTAAACACATGAGAGAAGCAGTTTTAAAAAAAAACAGTGTTCTCTAGCAGCAAAGAATTATTTTCATTTGTTACATGCAACCACTAACTGAATTGTACACAGTTGTTTGTTCTTTCCTGGATAAGTACATTACTTATTTTCAAATGGGATTTTTCTTTTCAATTGAATTTTGTGAGTCAGGGTAAAATACTGTGTCAGAAATAAAATTTAACTTTCTTAGGTAATCCTTGAATCAGAGGTATATAACTGGAAATTATGCTTAGCCCCTTATATGTAACGTGACAAAATTATTTCCTTATGTTCATGCCATCTTCTTGCAGTAGTTACTTTACAGATTTCCAAAAAGAAAAAAGTATACTAGAATTTCATTAGGCTTTTCCAAGTATGCTTTTTTTTTTTTTTTTTTTTTTTTTAACCTAGTTCCTTTTTAAATTTATAGCTGTTCTAGGCTGCCTGTGTGAAAAATTGTGCTTCAGTGAGTTTTTTGTTAGGGCCCAGAATTCAATGCTTTGAAAATTTTTATGCTGAGGTAGTTATGATATTCCAAACCGGTATTGTCATAATTTTGTTTTCATTAGTTTTGATATGCATGCCATTTATTTCATCTCATGAATGGTTCAGGGCATCTTTTAATAAGATATCAGTGATGTTTTCTTAACACTTTGCTATTTAGATAATTACAAGTCATACAAGAGTTTAAATACAAGTGGTTTTAAAAGGTGAATTTAAAATTTTTAGGGGGTTAGTGCAATGTTTTATTCTTTAATATTTGACATTTTAATTTTTAACTGAAAACACGTTAGACATGGACAAAGAAGATGCATTAATTTGCTTTGAAGAACACATTCGGGCTTTAGAAAAGGAAGAAGAAGAAGAAAAACAGAAGAGTCTGCTGAGAGAAAGAAGACGACAGCGTAAAAATAGGGAATCTTTTCAGGTAATAAAGTGTCTTTTCTAGCTTCATGTGGTTATTGAGCTTGAATAATATAAACAGTGATGTAAACAATACCTTAAATACCATATTTAGGAGCTGAGAGTCCATGTTCTGTAGTTGGTAGCTCATTTTCAAGGGTCACTTTCATTCTCTCAGGGTTGGTGAGAAGCATGGAGAAATGGATATTTTGTATTTTGTATCTCACAAGATTATTCATTTCAATAATTATTATATTAGCTGGCACTTAACCGATTACTTACTGTTACACAGTTTACATTTATAATCTCAATTATTATGATGTTTCTAGAGTAGGTACTACTTTGGGTAGTTCCCATTTATAGGAATATATAGTATCTCAGGAGTCAAGAAGGATTTTTAAGATAGAGCAGCAGCCCTCCAACCCCAGATGCACAGAATCAAGTGTTACATGGGAAGTTATAGAAATGCAAATTCTCAAATCCAACACCAGACCTGCTGAATTAAATTCTGGGGGTAAGGCCTAACAACAATCTGGGAAGAGGGGATTCTTTTCTTTATTTGTTTTTCTTTTTTTGTTGTTAGTCCTTCAGATGATTCTTTCAGAAAACCCTAAAGTAGAGGAACCCCCTAAAGTAACAAAACATTAAGAAGTTTTATGAAATGAGGGCTGAAGACTGCTATTAAGCAAAAGTGTTGCCAAATAGTTGAAAGGTAGACAGATACAGTCATACCTTTCTCTCAGATATTTAATAAGGTAAAGTTCAAGTCAGCTCAGGGTTAAGAGAAAGACTTCCCTTGGGTAAGAGAAAAACAGTCAAGAGAAAGAAAATGAAGAAAGAATTGAAAAGATAGGGGGTGTCTAATTAAAATCTTCAAAGGTCGAATTCAGGTATATGTATGAATACATAAGTTATATTGTGAACAATATATAAGGGTACAAAAAGAAAGAAGATGATGGGGGAAAATTGTCTAGAAGGCTGTGGTACTCAATGCTGAAAGATTTTGTTGATTGTCATTCTTGGGGGGAAATATTACTGACATCTAGTGGGTAGAGGCCAAATATGCTGTTAAACATCCTACAGATGGGTGAGACATGGTAGTTCACACCTGTAATTCCAGCACTTAGGGAGCTTAAGGCAGGAGGATGATTTGAGTACAGGAGTTGAGGATTAGCCTAGGCAACACAGCAAGAACCTCTGTCTCTACAAGAAAAATAAGAAAAATTGTCTGAGCATGGTGGCATGTTCCTGAAGCCCCACCTACTTGGGAGGCTGGGGTGGGAGGATCACTAGAGCCCAGGCATTTGAAGCTGCCTGAGCTATGATCATGCCACTGTACTCCATCTTGGGTGACAGAGCAAGACCAAAAAAAAAAAAAAAATTCATCCAGGCATCGTAGCTTACACCTGTGATCCTAGCACACTGGGAGGACAAGGCAGGAGGATTGCTGGTGCTCAGAAGTTTGAGACCAGCCAGAGCAAGAGAGAGACCTTGTCTCTACTAAAAAAAAATAAATAAATAAAATAAAAAAAATAGAAAAATTAGTCAGCATTGTGATACAGTGCCAGCTGTGGTGCCAGCTATTCCAGAGGCTGAGGCAGGAGGCTGAGGCCCAGGATTTTGAGGTTGCTATGTCCTAGGATGACACCGTAGCACTGTGCCCTATGGCAGCAGAGGGAGACTGTCTCAAAAAAGGAAAAAAAAAAAAAAAAATCCTGTAACACAACATACAGGACACACATTCCCCTTACCACTCCGTCCCCCCAAAAAATAAAAAAGAATTAGATCTCCTAAACTCCTAAGATGTCATTGGTGCCAAGGTTGAGAATCCCTTCTCCAAGGGTAGGAGGAAGATCAGGCATAGTCATCTATTTCTTTCTCTTTTTTTTTTTCAAGACAGCCTCAAGCTGTCACCCTGGGTAGAGTGCCGTGGCATCACAACTCAGCAACCTCCAACTCCTGGGCTTCAGCGATTCTCTTGCCTCAGCCTCCCAAGTAGCTGGGACTACGGCACTCGGCTTTTTTTGTTGTTGTTGTAGTTGTCGTTGTTTGGCATGCCTGAGCTGGATTTGAACCTGCCAGCTCTGGTGTATGTGGCTGGCATCCTAGCTGCTGAGCTACAGGCACCAAGCCAGTCACAGTCATCGTTAAAGCACTTTACTTCCGATAATCTAAAAGTCAAGGTACTCTCCGCCTCATCCCCAAAAGGAGACATGCATATACTTTCTTTTTTAACCTCATCATTCAAGATAGGTAATATCTAATATTTTGAGTTAGCTTTTTACCTCTTTTTTTTTTGGTGTTTTATGAGGGACAGGAAATGAAAGCCTATAAAGATAATGTATTTTAATGATCCTTTTCTTGGAAGGACAAAATTTTTTTTTGCTTAAAGGTGGTTTTTGTCTTCCTCAAATATCCAATACTCTTTGTACCTAAACATGTTTGATATAATATTGATAAAAGAGTTACATATATTGCAAAGTGTTAATGTGTTTTTGTGTTACATTCCTATTTCTAAAGTACTTAAAGGTGACTTTTCAAATATAATTGCTTCTCCCCTCCCATCCCAGATATTTTTAGATGAATTACATGAACATGGGCAGCTACACTCTATGTCATCTTGGATGGAATTATATCCAACTATAAGTTCTGACATTAGATTCACCAATATGCTTGGTCAGCCTGGTGAGATTCTTTTCTTTCCTAATTTATAGTTATGATAATAGTTGAAATGGGCCAAAGGGGAATGTGGTTGTGTTGGGGGAAGGGATACTTCATTTTATTTTTGTTTTATAAACAAAAAAGTAATTGCAGCTCTTTGGTAGAGCTAGCTTTTGACTTCTTTAGTTTTTTCATTAGGATCAACTGCACTTGATCTTTTCAAGTTTTATGTTGAGGATCTTAAAGCACGTTATCACGATGAGAAGAAGATAATAAAGGATATTCTTAAGGTAAATAAGTATACTTTTTTTTCTCTGTTAATCTATTGCATATTTTAACGAGTACTGTATTTTTTTTATTTATGTTATTAATAGGATTTCTTTTTCAGGATAAAGGATTTGTTGTCGAAGTAAATACTACTTTTGAAGATTTTGTGGCAATAATCAGTTCAACTAAAAGATCAACTACATTAGATGCTGGAAATATCAAATTGGCTTTCAATAGTGTAAGTTATTTTTATTACTGTAACTAGGTTAGTGATATAATTTTTAATTTATTCAGCTAAAAGTATCTTAACTTGTAAGGTATTGGAATAAGGGAATTTGGGTAGGATTTTATAGAATAGTAGGTAGTCTTTCACACAAGGTAAAAGAAGTAATATATTTAGATAGTAGGCTGATATTAGCCTTCTTTGCTCAAATTAACTGATGTTGTAGCTAAATTGGCCCATAACTTGCAAATGATATGAAAATACTTCTAAATTTGGAACAATAAATTGTTTCAATTAACAGGAGTTAATTATTGCTTTTCTAACTGATGAGATATGATTTTTTAATAGTTATTAGAAAAGGCAGAAGCCCGTGAACGTGAAAGAGAAAAAGAAGAGGCTCGGAAGATGAAACGAAAAGAATCTGCATTTAAGAGTATGTTGAAACAAGCTGCTCCTCCAATAGAATTGGATGCTGTCTGGGAAGATGTATGTATACTTCTAAATTTTCTAATGAATTGTCTTCTTACAGTTGAAAAATAAAAATATTTTTAATTTCTGTCCATTTTACAGTTATTTTAGAGTATATTTAATGTATTTTGAATATATTAAAGTTACTAAACTGTAACTGCATTTGGGAATGTTTCGTAAGAATGGTTTCACCTTTTGAAGGAAGAAAATAATACACTTGAAGGAAACTGGGTTATCACAGTTTTCACTTGCTGTGATAATTCCTGATAAGCATATTGGTATACTTTTCTTGGTATTCTGAATTTTTCAGATCCGGGAGAGATTTGTAAAAGAGCCAGCATTTGAGGACATAACTCTAGAATCTGAAAGAAAACGAATATTTAAAGATTTTATGCATGTTCTTGAGGTAATTTTTCTATTCTCATAACTGGTTGAAACATTACAAAACTTATAAAATTATTTTTTAAATTGAAGAATTTACATTGATAAAACTATTTCTTGCTATTTCTGCTTCTATACAAATGTAGTTACCTGGGATGGTTAAAGAATTGTTTTTCCTATAAAAACTGCTTTAAAGGGCTGGCATTTTGGCTAATGCCAACACTAAGAATATAAAGATTCATGTGTGGAGACTTTTTGTTTTATAGTTTTAGAAGGTTTTACAAATTCAGTGATTTACCAGCCACATGAATTGAATAGTGATAAAGTAATTTACAGAGAACATATTCCATCCCAGGCTGTTTGACTCATGGGTTAAGGCTTTTAACAAATATGCTATGCTGTCATTCTAGCTAAATATATTCTTTACAACAAGCCAAAAGTTCATAGGTATTTAATATTGTAGTGTCTGTTGGTTGGTAATTGGGCATAGTGGGTCACTTAAAATCATTATTTCTTTGGATTTATTGTTCTTGATTTTTATCAGTGTTAACAAAGGCATGTACTCACTTAGGCCTTGTTTTGTTTTATAACTGCCTTTAGATCTGGTCTTGTTGGCTTCTAGGTCTTTACTACTCCAAATGCAGTTCAGACCAGCAGCAGCTGCATTACCTAGGAGCTTCTAAGGAATGCAGAACCTCAGGCCCCATCAGCAGAAATCTTGCATCAGAGTCTTCATTTTAATCAGGTTCCCAAGTAGTAGAATATACAATTAATTTTAGAAACTGTGCTCTAGGTAGTATCTCACCTATTTTCCCCCAATTCAAGAATCTCTACCAACCTTCATTCAGATTTATGCTTGGGGGTAAAGTAATGAGATGGTAAGTGGAACTAAAGATGGTAGCATAGGAAAGGGCTACTTGTATTCAGATTTTGGGCCCCAGTATTTTCTGGCCATGCCATCAATGTTTTGGTGTAAGGATCTTTTACTGGAGCACTTCTCCTTTCTCACAGTTATTGTTTTAATAATTGAAATCCACAGTTATAATATGTGATGTTAACAGAGGACTTGTTTGAGTAAGAAGGACATGTTCTTTGGGGGAAAAGTAGATTTTGCATTTATTCTAAGACCAACCTTACTTATCTAAGTTAAAGGATAGCTCTTAGATTGTTCTTTCTATTAGGCACTGACCAAAGCCAGATTTATCAGAATTTTATTCACCTTTTCAAAGAACCGACTTTTTTTGTTTTGTTCTGAATGATTCTTTTGTTCTTGATTTTATTCTGTTCTGATCTGATTTTTATTGTTTCTTTTCTTTTGCTGGGTCTGGGATTAGATTTCTTTTCCTTTTCCAGCTCCTTGAGATAAGTCACAAGATTATTGATTTGTGCTCTTTATGATTGCTGGATGTGAGCATTTAATGCAATCAATTTCCCTCTTTAGACTATCATTGTAGTATCCCAGAGGTTTTGGTATCTTGTGGCTTCATTGTTATCTCCTCTTTGACCCAGCTATTGTTTAGCAGTAGGCTGTTTGGAGTCTAATAAGACTTTGACTTTGTATTGGGATGTGTGTTTCTGTTGGCATTGAGTTCTGCTTTTATTCCATTGTGTTTGATAAACAGTATAATTTCTGTTTTTTTGTTTGTTTTGGGTTTGTTTGTTTTTATTTTTGTTTTTTAAGGCTTGATTTGGGTCCTAAGATGTGGTCAATCTTGGAGAATGATCCATGACCTGAGAAGAGTATGTATTCAATAGTAGGGTAAAATTATTCTGTAGATATCTATTATAGAGTTGTCCGTAAGTCCATTGTTGCTTTATTTAGTTTCTGCTTGGAGGATCTGTTCAGTTCTATCATTGGGGTTTTGAAGTCCTTGGCTTTTGTAGTGGTATTGGTTATGATATTGCTCAAACCAAGTAGGGTTTGTTGTATAAATCTGAGAATGTTTGTTAGGTGCATGTATGTTTAGAGTTGAAGTGTCCTCTTGTTGTATTGTTCCCCTAACGAATATATAGTGTCCATCTTTATCTTTCTTTTGTTATTTTAAAGATACTTGTATCTGCAAAAAAGATTGTAGTGCCTGCTTTCTTTTGGATTTCATTTGTCTGAAATATTGTTTCCAAACCCGTACTCTGAGTCTTGATATGTTTTGGGGGATTAGATGTGTTTCCTAAAGACAGCAAATACTTTGTACTTTTTTATCCAGTCAGTGCCCCTTTAGTGGGGAATTCAAGCCATTTACATTTATTGAATGAATTGATAAGTAGGGTGGCATTCTTTTCATCTTGTTTTATGGAGGGCTTTTGATTGTTTTATCACTTGGGGCATTGTGAAAGGTAGGCTTTGTCCTTTAGTTGGATATCTTTACTTTGCTGATGGTCCATTGTGTTGGTCTGTGTATAGCAGTATTTCCTGCTAGGTTGGTCTTGCAGTGGTAAATGTCCTTAATGTTTGCTTGTCAGTAAAAAATTAGATTTCTTCATCAAAGGTGAAACTTTGTTTTATAGGGTACAGACTCCTAGGCTGGTAGTTGTATTGTTTGAGGAGATTGAAGGTGGGAGTCCCCTCTCTTCTGGCTTGAGTTTCAGCTGGACCCCCGCCACACCTTCCCACCCACATTCACGCTGGGCTTGCCCTTGTGGGTGAGCTGCTGCTTAACACCTGGCTGCGTATAGAATATTCTCTTTCATTTTGACTTTGGCCATGTTAATTATTGTGTCTAGGAGATGCTCTGTTTGAATTGAGTCAGCCCAGGGTGTGATATCCTTTTAGTAGGTGAATTATCTGAATCAATAGTGATATTAGAGCAATTTTGAGGTATAATACCCTTGACTAAGGCTTCCATGCTATTGGGACTCTCTTCTCTTTTGGGGATGCCTATAATTGGTATGTTGGTATGCTTCCCATAGTCTGATAATTCTTTAAGAGATTGCTCTTCTTTTTCTCTTTTCTGCCTATTCGAATGACTGGATTACTTTGAGAACCTTGTCTTTGAGCTCTGAGATTCATTATTTTTGGTATAATTTGTTACTTTATATTACATTTGAAACTCTGTCAATGACTCCTTCATTTCCCTTAGCTCCTTTATATTGTTTCTAATTGTGTGTAGATCAGTGTTCTCAACCTTCCTAATGCGGCGGCCCTTTAATACAGTTCGTATGAGTCGCAACCCACAGGTTGAGAACCGCTAGTAAATTCTTGGATCAATTTTTGGATTTTCTTTTGCTGGCTTTCCTCTTTTCCTTCAATTCCCTTCATTGTTTTTGCCATCCATGATTCGAATTCTCTTTTCTGTCATTTCCATGATTTCTGTGTAAGCAGGATTTTCTTAGGTAGTTACATTGTCATTCCATGTGGAAGATGATTGATACAATTCTTAATAATGACAGTGATTTTTTTGTTGGTTCTTCCTATGTGGTTTCTTCTACTCTGGATATCTTCTTATGTGGGGTTAAAGCAGCAAAAGAAAAAAAAAAAACTTCCTAGGATACTAGGGGACACTCCAATGTTAGAAAAAACAGAGTCTCTTGGATATGAAGCTCCAAAGCTGGAAATTGATTTTCACATTTTGTGGCAGGTTATCAAGATCAGAGCTCGTTTTCCTATTCTGGGAGCAAAAACGGTGCAGGTGCCCCAGCAAACAGTGCCTCAGGCCAGAGACATGCACCCAGCATCCAAGGGCACTGCAGCCTAACTCTGGGAAACCATGTGACCTCTTGTCAGGGTCACATCAGGCAGGAAACATGCTTCCATGATCCAAATTCTGTGCAGAAATTGAAAAGTGCTCTATGATGGAGCAAGACTTTCATAATCTGTTTGGCAGAGCTGCAAACTCTGCACAAAGATGACTACCTATTTCTGGAAAGCAGAGCTGAAGTCATTTGTACAAAGCCACACTGCTCTGGACCCTCTTGGTCTTCAGCAAATTCAGGGTCTTCTTGGGCAGCAGAGCCCTGTGCTGTAATATTTGATGGGCAGCTAGATCACTTGCTCCCCATACCCTACTTCCAGATGCACTAGATTCATCAGAAAAATCATACTTGAATGTCATTGTATTTAACTGTCATTCAGAGCACTGTTCTATAATTTATACTTCTCTAGAATCTATCAGTTGTCCCTACTAACCCACACCATTCTCACTTTTATAAAAACTGCTTTCTCCATTAATACTTTTTAACATTGTTTTGCTCAGTTGTCTAAGTGGATGTAGGATGGGCAAGCAGGATCAGAGAAGAGAAAATTTTAAGGGATGATATTTTTTGCACAGTTTCGGGGGCCTAAATATTATAATTTTACTCTAAAAAGTTATTTGTTTAGCTTTTAGAAAATTTGTTATGTAAACTCTTGATTTTCTTTTTTAATCTCTCTATAGCATGAATGTCAACATCATCATTCAAAGAACAAGAAACATTCTAAGAAATCTAAAAAACATCATAGGAAACGTTCTCGCTCTCGATCGGTAAGAGAAATGTATTAGATGTCACCATGAGTACATTACAATATTTGTTAGTGGCTTGGCACCTATAGCACAGGTGTTATGGCACCAGCCACCTACACTGAGCATGGTGGGTTCAAACCTGGCCCAGGCCCACTAAAAACAGCTGCTGCAACAACAACAGCAACAACAACAACAACAACAACAAATAGCCGGGCATTATGTTGGGCCCAGCCTGTAGTCCCAGCTACTTGGGAGGCTGAAACAAGAGAATCACTTAAACCCAAGAGTTTGAGATTGCTGTGAGCTGTGATGCCACTGCACTTTACCAAGGGCAACATAGTGAGACTGTCTCAAAAAAAAAAAAAAAAAAATATATGTATATATATGTGTGTGTGTGTGTGTGTGTGTTTGTTAGCATTGTTAGGAATGAAATTATTTGTGTTGCTTAGGGTTCAGATTCAGATGATGATGATAGCCATTCAAAGAAAAAGAGACAGCGATCAGAGTCTCGTTCTGCTTCAGAACATTCTTCTAGTGCTGAGTCTGGTGAGCATTTCTATTTTCTTGATAAAAATCACTCACACTTAGATATCTTCAAATTCTGACAGTTTTTCCTTTTATCTCTTCAGAGAGAAGTTACAAGAAGTCAAAAAAGCATAAGAAGAAAAGTAAGAAGAGGAGACACAAATCTGTAAGCAGGCTTCTAATTTTTATATCTCACCTAGGCTTTTGCCCTTAATTTCTTTAGTGACTACAGAACCTTCTTCTGTCTAGTTTTTTGCAGTCCATCATAGGTCATGCGCCACCACAAACCTGTTTAATTGAATTTTTTTTCATGCTGCTCACTTGAATTTGGGCATATTAACAAGAACCGCTTATTAAGCATTGCCATTACATTTTATGTAATTCCTACTTCTCGTTAGCAATTTTAATATACATCTGTCAACCTTAAATGTGATAATGCTAACAGCAGCATTCTATATATATTTAAATAAACCAGTGTTATATCAGGTGAAAAATGTAATGTCTGTCTATGTTTACATAATAAATACAGCCTATGTAAAGTGATAGTGAGACTCTTGGTAGTATCTTGCCCTATCAGAATGTCATCCTTCTCAGAAAGACTGCCCTCTCCTGTGAATCTTAGGGAAATCTTATAGAATCCCCGAAGTTAATAATTCAAATAGTATTTTGCTAAGAACACATAACCTTTTATGTGGATGTTCTTAAATATTACCTGTAGAGGATTTTTTAAAATCAGAATGGTGTCTTCATCAAAATACTAACATGTTATTTTTTATTTACATAGGACTCTCCAGAATCAGATGCTGAACGAGAGAAGGATAAAAAAGAAAAAGATCGGGAAAGTGAAAAAGACAGAACTAGACAAAGATCAGAATCAAAACACAAATCACCTAAGAAAAAGACTGGAAAGGATTCTGTAAGTATTAGAATTGTTTCATACCTATACTCTCAAAAAATAAAAATTGATACTATGTTTCATCCCTAATGTTGTTTAAAGAATGGACTATTTTTCAGGTCTAATACTGTTGAAGAAAACAATGGAAATTACATTTATGCAAAATAGTTTTCTAATATCCTAATATTGATCAAGACTAGCCTTTGATTTGAGTCTCCTAAATTTTATATTCCTTAAAAAAATAACACGGCCTTCCATAACTCTAGTTTTAAGTAAGACAGGATGTGGTCATCTGCTCTGTACATTCTTACTAAGAACTTCCGTGAAACATGTTCTGCCTAGTTTTCAAATGTCTTTTAAAAAGAATATAAAATTTAGAAGACTGAGATCATGGGTTTTCCAGGTGTACACAGTTGTCTTTGTCACTAAATCCAGTTTCAAAAGAGCAATTGCAATAATTTTTACAATTATTGGTTGGGGGTAGGGGTAAGGGCAATTAAAAAGCAATACAAGCCAAAGTTAATGCTGTAATATCGAATTACATAATTACTCTTTACTTTTTCACATGTGTATATATGAAAAATAGAGTCCAGTAACACAAATGCTATGGGTTTACTAACAAGGACAAATGCTGATGAATTCTCATTGGAGAGCAATAACTATGTAGACAAGCCCTGGTGCTGCTGCAGGATATTCTGATTTGTTTAGTATAGGGTGGTTTGTTTGTTGTTTTGTTTGTTTGTTTTTTCCAACTGCTGCAACAGGTGAGTCTGAATCATCATTGTAAAGAACAAATGCCTGTGTACTTTTTAGCAGCCTTACAGTAGGCTAAATGAAATCCCTGAAGGTGAAGGAGGATGGGTGACTATCTAATTTTCAAATGCTTTGTTGTATAGATAACGCACCCTTATTTTTGTTTTTTCAGCTTGTATCCTCATAAATCTTGTTTTTATTTGGTCACAGGGAATCAGTTTTTTGTTTTGAGGAGTTTTTTGAGATAGAGTCTCACTTTGTCGCCCTTGATGGTAGAGTGCTGTGGTGTCATAGCTTATAGCAACCTCAAACCCTTGGGCTCAGGTGATCCTCTTGCCTCAGCCTCCCAAATAGCTGGTACTATAGGCACCCACCAGAAGCCCAGCTAGTTTTAAAGACGGGGTCTCACTCTTGCTGGTCTCAGACTCTTGAGCTCAGATAGTCCACCTACCTCAGTCTTGAGAGTGCTAGGGTTACAGGCATGAGCTGCTCTGCCCAACCTAAAATCAGTATGTTTAAAATGTACTTAAAGGATCACCAAGAACCAGCAAAATTAGCAAGGCATATTTAGGAAGTTAAACACTTTGCTTTCATTAAATGGAAAGAATGTTTCATATTTAGTTGTATAAAAGGAAGGAAAAGAATCCAGCATGTACCATTTCTTACCAGTTCACATTAGTGTCAACTGAAAATGGCATCACATAAAAGACCTGGTGTAAGTTAAGTATTTCGTCTAATACAACCAAGGAGTGCTTAATCAGCAGCACTTTGAAGGACTTTTGGTGAAGAGGTCATTCTGTGAAATGTGTTCTTTGGAAGAGAAAAATCTGTGTAGATTCTAGATTATTTTTTCAAAGGCTCATTACTTCTTAACCTGAGTATTGATGGCAACTGTAATTGCAATGTCTTTTCAGGGTAATTGGGATACTTCTGGCAGTGAACTGAGTGAAGGGGAATTGGAAAAACGCAGAAGAACCCTTTTGGAGCAACTGGATGATGATCAATAAATTATACCAAATATATGTTTACAGTATGATTTAAAGTCTGATTCAGACCAGGGATTCTATTTTAAGTTGAACTGAAATAACACTGGGTTTTAATTATATCACAGAAAAAAGTGCATTTAAGTATTGTTATTGTGGACTTTATAAAAAGGAAGAAAATTGAAAATAACTTTTGATTCTGTATCAAGAATCATATTTTCATACAGTCATAACTGTCTTTCTGTGACCCTTTCAGAGGGCACTGCAGGATGGATTAAAGGTGGCAACTTTTACTGATAACTGCAGACGTCTCTACTTTGTTCTACAGTCTTAAGTCATGAGGTGATTTGATTTTCCTAATAGGAGCTGGATTTTGAAGATATAATGAAAATTTTTTTGATAATATAGTAGTACAAAAAAAGCACCAGCAACTGATAAAACTGCTTTTTTGTGCACTACCCAACGGGTTCAGGACTCCTAAGAAATAGGGGTTTTTGATGGAAACTTGTTTGACCCTTAACTATCGTGGTGCTTAAGGAGCACTACTGTAATAAAGCCACCATTATTTTTTATGAAACATCTGAATACATTTTTAAAAGGCTATTATGAGGGCATTATTTTGAGCATCTATTTTGAGGTAATGTTTAAAAAAGGTAACATCAAATCAAATTGTAAATTAGTTTAAATATATTGCCTTAAGGACCTACTAAAGAATGTGCCACCAGACTTTTAAGTGATAGTTGCAATATCCTTGTCTAAGAAAAAACAATGTTGACTTAAACATTTTCTTTAAGGTTGTCTTTTTTTAATCCAGTTTTTCTTTTTTTTTTTTTCCCCCATTGAGGAAGTCTTTTACCTTCCCTACTCACTGAGAAGTATTGACTTCATGGTACACATTCTAAAGCATTTCTGATTTGAATATTTTTGTACATTTTTATCAATTATTAAACCTTCTCTTCTAGTGTGTACTAGTATTTATTTCTACTTAAACTGCTCAGCTCTAAAGAAATTGTATGATGATTTTGAAGATACTAAATCCTTGAAATTTTGCTTTATCTTTTACCCTCATGAATAATTTTAATATTTAAGAATGTTAGGAAATCAGTGTAGTTGAGGTCCCTAGATTTGTTCTTCATGTATGAATTTCCTACAGAATATTTTAGAAAGGCAGTGGTTTGAAAATACTCTTTACATGCTAACTCTTGAAGGTTGGTAATGTAATTTATACTATTTTCCTTCAGTGCAGGAGATTTTTTTAAGTAAATTTTAGCACATAGTCTTTGGCATTTGTTCTTTTAATTTGGACACTTTGAGAGATTCTATTTCAAGTTGAGTTTTAGAAGAACAAAATGTTTTTCCCTTTCCATCCTAATGAATTTGAACATGGGCCTGACCATTATGACACTTTCCCATTCTGCCCCATGTTTGAATGAAATCTAGTGTCCACTTTAAAGGCTGAAAAATTGGAGGGAAATTTGTTTCTAAACTTCTGTCTGCCAAGTCATTTTTCTGCTATGAAATATAACATGACTTTGTAGAAAGAATTATTATCTTTGAGAAAATGTGAAGTAATCAAATTGCTTGCTTGAGATTAGTCTCCTATTGTATATTAGTGTCAAAACACATAACAACGTTAGCAACAGGGAGTTGTTTAGATTTAATTTCCAGAGGTCCCATTGTAATGATAGTTTATTGCTAATCATGTCAAACACTTGACATACGAGTCAATGATAAATCTTTCAAATATGCATTTGATATTGGCAGATATACTAGTAATGTTTCACAAGAAAATTTAGAATCTGTAAAACATTGTTTTAAATTACTTCCATGAATGATGATTTTTAAAGTAACAGCTTTAAAGTTTTGATTTTTCTATTTAAATAAAAAGCTATTGATGTGTTTTAGCATGTCCTCAAAATAGATTCTGTATTTCTTATAGAGATGATCTTACTACAATTTTAAATTCCTATAAGATAATGTAAATACAGGTTTCCCTGTGGTTCACCCATGAAAATTAATTGGCCTAAAAACAAAGTAATGAACAAATTACAACCCATATGCAACATCTTTGCTATAAAAGATGTAACTGAAGTTACCATAATCCTTTTTCCTTTTTTTTTTTTGTTTTTTTTGGTCACCCCCGGTAGAATGCCTAGCGCCGTAGGTCACAACAATCTCAAACTCTTAGGCTTGAGTGATTCTCTTCCCTCGGCCTCCCCAGTAGCTGGGACTACAGGTGCCTGCCACAATGCTCAGCTATTTTATTTTTAGAGTTGGGGTCTTGATGTAGCTCAGGCTGGTCTCAAACTCTTGAGCTCAGGCGATTCACCTGCTTTGGCCTTCCAGAGTGCTGGGATTAAATCCTTTCTCTTTGAGGATCCCATCAAATGGGATTTGCCAGAAAGATACTTGACAGTTCGAAGGCACAGGTGGTAAAATTTTATTTTAAAATTATGTGAATATTATTAACTCAATAGATTATGTTTCTAAAAAAGCAGTTTGGTAAAAACTGAAATGTCTTGGAATATTGGTTCTGTTAAAGTAGAACACAGGAAAGCATGTTTATTTTCAGATAAAGGTAATTTATACTTTATAGTGAAGGCTCAGAAGATGTTGAGGGTTTGTCTTCCCTCGGATCAGGAATACTAATGAATTATAGGATCAAATTCACTAATATTTAATGTCATACTTGGTCAAAATCGGGACCATAAATACTTGATTTTATTTTGTCCCAGTTCATAATTTTTATGTGGGAAAATTGAATTTGTATGAAAAGTTAGACATTTTAGCTAATCAAGTGTGAAGTATGTACTCTCTTCCTAAGTGAATTGAGATAATGTAAGGCTTTTAAATAAAAGCAATGGTCCCACCACATTTTTTCAACATAGTAGCTGGCATTTCATTATCATTACCCAGAATAACTTGCATATAAATGATTCATATTTTTCAACATATAAGAATACTTTTTATGCCTCTCAGGACATTTAATGATTAATCACAATATTTTATCTTTGGACTTGTACTTAATGGGACCGCACTTCATACAACTGTAAAATGAAAAAAGGTTGCTAGAGTAAGGCGATCAGTTCATAGTGGTACATCAAAAAAACTAAACTCCTGAAATATCTTCCGTGTGCATCTTTCTGAAATGTTTTTATAGCTTTAACCTATATAATCCATGGCTTTCATTCAGTTACATGCTGTAAGAACATTTACCTAATGTTCTGGTTTTCTTTGAATGCTAACAGCCACTATTTTTTATTTTTATTTTTGTCCAGAAAAGTGTAACCCCTTTTATATAGAATTTTTTTAAAGCTTAGATATGTAAGAGAGGGAACTTTCTCTTCTTAAATAATACACAGGAAAGAGTGATGATGGGTATGTTTTTTTAATAGGATGTTAAGTATATTATATAATTTAAATGTAAATTATAAAACTAAAGAATAGCTTTTAAAACTAAATAGTTCTAAATAAAAGAAACAAAGTATATTAACTCCTTCTAACTTACATCTGGAACTTTTTCTTTTCCCTTGGAGATATATCTGTCTTAGTACTAGTTAGATTTTAATTATTCCATCCTACATTCCTTACATAAAACCACTCATTTTACATAAAAGAAAAGCAGAATAATGTCATGGGTTATTTTCCTGGAATTGCATCCAAATAAGCTTCTGATAATAGGCTTGTCTCATTCTTTGCTTCTGGTAGTGGCACATACCAGTCTAATAATTCTTACCATCATTATTCTTACCTTCCTCTCAAGTTTTCTAGTTCTTTCAACCTCAGTGGTGGCCGTGTAAGTTCCTTGGTGGCAGTGACTTACTGCATTCACTCTTGTATATATCACGTAATAGGCACTTACTGAATAAATATAAAATATTTATTGATTATATGTGTTCAACATCCAGGATATCCATCATCTCTATTACAGGGCTTGAAAAGGTATCATTGGAATAAACCATACTAACACACCACTAAAGGCAATTAGAATGGGAGTGCACCTAAAATAAGGTCTAGTGACAATACCTTAAGTGTTACTTAAGGAATGTTCAAAAGCTTGTTAGTGAAAACATACAATTTAAATTCTAAGTTGAAAAATAGTCATTTGGGGGTATTGTGCATAGAAGCAAATCATAGCAACATGGCAGTCACTCAGTTTACTGGATATTAACGTAAAGGTGAGGTGGGAAATGGGGATGATTTTGCTCCGCTTACCTACACATTTCTCTCTAGCCGTTCATTTTGTCTACCTGGTTTAAGTTCCTTAACTAATAGTACTCTACTTTTTAAACTTGCTTCTCCGTGGGTTCTAGTACTACAAAGCTATCTCATTGTTAGTGATTGGTAATTGTCCTGTGTGTGAAGTTGATGTCAACTGGCCAATTCTCCCAGCCCCAAAGACTATGCAATAGTGAGTGGCTAACTAATCAGATTAGATTCAAACTAAGCCATTTCCTGATGCTCTTCTATGCTATTCCTTAAGGTATCTGAATGTATTATTTATAAACATATTTTTTTGGTCCTGCCTGCTAACTTTTTGGTAGGTGTTGGTCTATTTGCCTACCTCTCAACGCAACTGAACCGAGGACTTGTTCTGAAAGGTGAGTAATAAGGGGAACAAGGTTTCTATCTTATCTATTTTGTAACCACTATATTTTCACTTCTGTTAAAATGTTATTCTGATGTAAAGAACTTCATAAGTATATAAAATTAGGCCTAATAAATATAATTTATTAGAAAAGCATCAATATCTTTTACTAAGTAGGGTTTGTGCCGACTTTTTCCTTTAAGCACTCTTCATAGGCAGTAAGTTTGTGGTGTGAGTTGCCTACATTCTATTATCTCATTGTAATTTTTGCTTTTTTTGATAAAAAGTTAGACCAAAAATGTCTATCAACACTTCATTTCTGCATTTCTTTCTTGCTTCACATTTTTTTTTGGGGGGATAGAGGGGATATTACTTTAAAAAGAAATGGAAAACAAGTTGCATTAACTGTGCTGATAAACTCATCTTTGCAGGCATTTCTGATAGGGCAAAGAATTTTTTTGTTTATAGAGTATTAAAAGAGCTAGTATTACAAGCGTATTGCTGGGTTTCATGACAGGTGCTTGAGTCCTCCGGTTCTTGGAGTGCTCTTGGTCAAAAAATTACCTGAGACCCCAAAGTAAGGCAAGTGTGAAAGTTTATTGAGGAAGAGAAAGATACATATCTTGCTTTGTAAACTTTTTTATTCTGTAAACCTAGCTTTCTCTTCCTTGGTAAAACTTAATGCTTATCTTCTTCACCATAGACATCAAATGGGCCCCCATTGTGACAAGGAAATAGGATTAGCATATAGTTGGGGGTTCTCCTTTATATTGCTTTGGTTGATGGTTCACAAGTTATCTTGGAACCAGAGTCTTAACTGTGCATGCGACTTCGCATGAGCCTGAGAGCCCTTTGGGGAATGTGTATCATAGTGTAGACTTAAGTTAATGACATGATAATCAGCGTCAAGGCTATCGTCACCTTCAAAACTCTCATATCTCCTGCTAGGCTGGAGAGCTTCTACATACTTTTGCAGCTGACAGGCTAGCTTGTAATTGGTAGATTGGTAGGACAGTGCACCTTCCCTGGGTGCGAGCGATCACAGGACGGCTGTCAGCTAGAGAGACCCTGTCTCTATAAATAAATTTTTAATTAGCCAAGTGTGACTCATGGTTGTAGTCCTAGCTTCTCAGATGGCTGAGTTAGAAGGATCGGGATTTTGAGGTTATAATGATTTGACTATTGGCATCACCCCACACTGCAGAGCAAGACCTGGGCTACAGAGCAAGATCTTACCTCAAAATGAATGCATTAGGTACTTGTATGGGTCTAAAACAAAATTGAAGGCAGCAAATAAATCTGTCCCAGCCACACATCGAAAGACAATATTATAATAAAAAGAATGTGTGGGAAATGTGATTAAAGGGTTGTTAGGTACTTGTGCAATGAAATGTAAAATATATTGGTTTTTCTCAAAATCTTACTATTCTAGGGTCAGTGACTAAGGTACCAAATTTGCATTGGTATGCTATTGCTATTAAAATGAAACTTCAAATAAATCGTATAACTGGTATAGTGGAAAGTGCATTGAATTGGAAACAGAGACCTAAGGTTTATACATGCTTTTCCACCTTTTAGAGCAAGTTGCTTAATTTTGCTGAGTCATTTTCCTTCCTAATGTGCGCAATAGTAACAAGCCTATGACAAGGAACATTAAGACTACTGCATATAATCTGTGAACAGCAAAGTGTGAATAATATATGCCACAGGGGTTGTGACAACTTTTTTTAAGCTAATCGAAAGCTTTTTCTAAAATTATAATTTCCATTGTTTCTATGAGAATATGATAAACATTACGCACAAACTTCTCAGGTGACTCGGCATCATCATTACAAAGATCACTCTGTGTGTGCAGTGGAGGCCAAACTGCTTATGTGTGTTTTGCCAACTTGTATGGTTGTCAGGTACAGGGTTACCTATTTGTGTTTGTACAAGACCCTAATTAAAATACATTAGAGGGGTGGCATCTTGCCAAAGAAGTGCTATTTCTCTGGAAGTAACATTTATAAATATGATTTTAGGGACATCCCTTACTACCCCAAATCTGTCTTATTCATTCCTGTGATCCATAACAGCAAATGGTTAAGAGTTTATAGAGGGAGGGATTCTTCATGGAATCCAAATACATCTCCCTACATGTACTATTGAAAAAATACAACATACAGAATATTAGTGTAAATAGTTTTTATTTGCTCATATGCCATGAAAAGACCAGAAAAGTAACATGAATTGCTTTTATAAAACATTTCTAATATTGCTAAGAAGCAGGCCCATTAATAGACAAATAGAAAAGAACATGCCAATATTATTGTCTATTTGTAGAATAATAAATAGGCAATTACTTTAACATACTCAAATCAGCATTGAGTTTTAGAAAACAACTGCTTTGTGGTAAATGATCCAACTATGCGTTACATGTTATGGTCAGATTGGCATTTTCATCAAAATGAGTGTTTAGTAAACAGACAAAATCTTGGCATGTTCTTTTTAAAGTACACATTTATGGAAGTGTGCCAGCAGTGGCAGTTTAAAAGGTAATCTTTCTGTAAATAGGTATGCTAAAGTGAAATGTGGTAACAGATCCCTAAGCTGTCCTGGTAGTTAAATATATATTTTAAAAAAAACTATAAGTTAAAATAACATTCAGATTGTATAGCATAAGCTGATGCATTTTTAAACAATATTTACAATATCACCTAGAGGCTTAGGAAGGAATTAAAGAGAAGTGTAAAAACCATAAAAAACTGCACCAATTTTATAGCAAAATATCTGTACATTTAAAAAGATCATATAACTACACATTATCCAAGAAAAAAGGACCTTACCAAGGGGTTCACATAAGCACAACATAAAATAAGAAATTCAGTGGTTAAATACTATACAATAAATTTTACAATTAATATATTGATGTAATGTACCAAGAAGGTAAGCCAAAAGCAGAATGTATATTATGAAAGTACAAATTTAACTTCAGTCCAGTTTTTGACTTTGGAATGGATCAAGTGCCCTGCCAGAAAGGAAAGAAGAAATAGTGGC
Source organism: Loris lydekkerianus (assembly GCA_963574355.1). Lineage (NCBI taxonomy): Eukaryota > Metazoa > Chordata > Mammalia > Primates > Lorisidae > Loris > Loris lydekkerianus. The sequence continues at coordinate 18,514 of CAUYPK010115411.1, read as the reverse complement.
TTAATTGGCCATTTAGTCCCATTACATATGAAACTTAATATTTTTCAGTGACTTTATTGTGATTCCCTATAAGTAATCTGGGAAATATAGAAACAATTTAGCTTTGACACATGATGCCAAATTTATCTTCTTCAGTTTACAAAAGGAAATTGAAGAAATGGAAACCCTGCGATTGTCAGAGGAGAATAAGGCCAGGTTCCTAACACTAATCTACTAGTAGCTGTAACTTGGAACACTTGTTGATAGAGCTAGAAAATTTCTCCCTGGCTAGCAAGGCACTAGTTTCTATTATCAGGATTAACCCATAGTGGTCTTTAGAAATCCTAATACTGATCACTGAGATGTTAATTTTCCTAATTAATAAATATATTTGCATTAAAAAGCTGCCTTTAGCTGAAGAACATAGTACTGCAAATAAGTGTTATACAACATTTTATGCCATCATATCTTTGCATTTCTACTACTGGTAGAGGTCTCTAACAGAGCATCCTTCTCCAGCACAGAAATAGTAGAATGTGAAACTATTGTTTGAGTGACTTGTACCACTGCAGTTCCATCCTGTTCGCACTTTGCTAGAGCTTGGTTATGAACAGGAATTTATCATGTGACTTTTCCCTTCTTCCACGTTGCAAGTCTTTAGAAACACAAAAGTGTGATGGATATGTCTGAAACACAAAATTCCTTAAAAGACATCTCAGCAGAGGAAGCCCCCAGCAGATGCATCCGTGTTATTTACAACGTATCAGAAAACGAGGGTGGGCCATGATGAGACAATCACAATGGCAGGTAATGAATTTAATACGAAATATACATTTTGGTTAAAAAAATGAATAACATACTGGTGTGTAAAAAGATACCTAATCAAATCAAGTCCTATTGCTTTGATTAATCTGAGCAGGTACTTAAATTTTTAGGCACTTGTTAACAAGGGCTGAAAGAAGAGCCCATCATTTTAAAATTCCTATGTGTTTGTTAAATCTGAGCCCTTAAGAATATTTTGTGTGTTCAAGCTGCAGTTGAATGGTAGCACATGAAAGTTCATGTGGGCAGTTTCGTTCACGCACACCCTCTATTAATGCAGGCAGGTCTTGGATTCACATGGTTATTTCGGCACCATTAATAGAACGCAAGTTCTGATCATCAAAGCGCCGCCTGACACTTCTCCTCACCGCATCGGCTCGTCTGTATGGCTGGTTTCTAAGATCTGTAAAGAGGAGAACTCCAATGAGATAATAGCAACCTTTAATATCATGTGTCTAAGCAAGACAAAGGCCAGCTTGGCAGCCAATCAAAGCAGCTTGTGTAGAAGAGTCAGCTAATGGGCCCTTCAGACTCATCAAGCATTGAATCAAGGACATGTACATTTGTACATCTTTACAATCAAACAAAACATGACAGTACTGCTAGGGTTCTGGGACTTCAGTAGAGAAAAATACGTAAATTATTTTTGTCACTGGCCAGAGAGTCTAAAGTCATTCTGAAATGTTTTTTCAATTGGAAGCAGCTGTGGCTTGTTTATTGTCTTTTCTGGAAGCCTGCTTGTTTATTGTCTTTTCTGGAAGCCTAAGTATCAGCCACAATTGCAGTTAAGTTTTAAACTACAAAACTAATAAAACAGACTGCCCTGTCCTATCATATCCTTGAAGTTTTAAAAAGGAGCCTCAAGTCCTTAGTTTGCAGACACAGATTCTGTTATTTTCATTCCATTATGCTAGTAAAGGATTTTTGTTCTGTGAATTAGAAACATAATGTTTATTGACCATGAAATTTAAAGCAAAATAGAGTAGAACCTCCATGGTTGACCATTTTCCTACATTGACCACCTTGTTAAGTTAACGTAAATAGCAGACATGCAACATATGTACTAAGGCCTAGTTTCTTATGTTGATCATCTCCATATGTTGACCAGTTTGTTGCAGTCCCTTGGATGGTCAACTTATAGAGGTTCTACAGTAATACTCCTTTCTCTGAACGTTCTTTTCTGCTACATTGCCCAGGCTAGAACTCCTGGGATCAAGTGATCCTCCCAAGTACCTGGGACTATCAGTGTGTACCACTGCACCTATCTCTTCCACTCATCATTTTTGTTCCGTCAACAGGGAGAAGTTGTATGGGCTCACCTGCATTTTCCAGTTTATACTGCAATGCAGAATGTCTGACATTTAAAAAAAAGTATATATATATATCTCCTTGTTGAATGAATGAGTCCATCACTGCATATGAAGTAGGCACTGCTCCATTGGGATGAAGTGGAATAAACAGGAATGTTATGTAAGCACTCTAAATATACATGCATTCTTGAATAGTGGAGGTAGCCTACCCAGAAGGTGGCTTCTTTCTAATGGAGTCAGGGTATAGTGAAAAAAATAAAACAGGCTTTGTATGTTTTCCCCTTGTTCAGTTGATTACTATGTATTTCTCTTCTATTAACTCAGTATTGTTGACTTTGCTAGGAAACATTCTACCTTTATAAATAACAGAATTAAACCAGACTGAAATCTTTTTTATCCCTTCTTCTACTTAGTAAATTGAAAATGGAGCTGATTGGCCACAGTTGGCCCACAGAATGTTTGCTTCACTGTACCCCCACATTTTAAGATAGTTTCCTAATATTAAAATTAGTAATTAGCATAAAAACCAGGGGTTCTAGCTTCTTTTGAAAAATTGGAAGTTGTAGCAATAATAGGCCCAAATTCCTATATAGCAAGAATAAGCTAGAGCCGAGACCTGTGCTCTCAGGTTCAGCGTAGTCCCGACCAGCCCTGTCACCTTCCTGGCTCCTGACTCACTGAGATTTGTGACTCTGCCCTACTCTTGACGTAGTCCTCTTGAGCCCCTGCTTCCTACCCAGATTGGTAAATGATCAGAATTCCATTTCTGGCTAAGTATGTGACATGTAGAATTCTGTGGTTCTTCATTCCTCTGAGCAATTAGTTCTAAAGATCTTTATGTTTCTTGGCCAGGACCTGCTTTCAATTCCTTCAGATGGCAGTGGGGTTAACTGAGTAACTTGAAGGCCAAGAAGGAGAAAGGGAAAGACAGCCTAGCACTCAAAGCAAGTATAATCAGCAAATACTCTTGCTAAAGCCATCACACTTGAAAACATAGAAGCAGGCCAAGAAAGAGTCCCAACAAAGAGGCTCAAGCCTCACATCACTGGAATGTGAGGTACAAGGACTTCTCCCTGGTCAGATCTCACCAGTATTAACCTCAGCCATAGATGGAAACCACTGATCTGCATACAGAGACAGGAGGAAGCTAAGTAAAAAGTGATGCTTGCCAGCTCTGTGTATCCTCCACCACCGGTGTGCTAGAAGAAATCCTTACCCTCGAGTGAACATTTGGAAATTTAGTGATATTATTCTTCTTTAAGGCTAAACAGAAAAAAAAACAAAAACACAAAATGATGGTTAAGTAAAAATGGGATGAAAATGGAAAGCAACTCAACTTAGCGCTTAACATTCCTGGGCATGTTAGCCAACAGAGGAGAGAGTGGGAGGTCATTACTGCAAGTGTTAGATCAAACAAGGGAGGGATGAGTGCATCTTCCCACCCAGCTCTGTGACCACCCAGTTCCAAGCTGCTTTGAAAATTGGCTCCAGAAAGATAGATAATTCAGCAGCAAAACTGACAGCAAACATCAGCCAAGCAGGTGACAGTTTCTAGCCTATTAATAAGCACTGGTGGGTAAGTGCACTGCAGAGCAGGCAATGACACACTATGCCCTTTAATATGTTCACAGAACATACATAACAAGCAATTCACAGTATGGTTATACCACAGAATAAACACATATTCAGTTCCATGTCAATCTCAGCATGAGAGTTGATCAATGGCTATTTCCAATTAGAGTATATACTTCGTCTCTCCTAATCAGGCACTGGAGGGAACTTATTCCTTATGAAGCATCAAGAATTAAGCCCAGGAAATTACTTCTTGGAAAAATTTGATCTTTTTTTGAATTCTAATAACAGTGGCCTTTTCTGATGATAGGTATTTGCAGTCAGTATTTCAGGTGCCACCATTCTGACTAAAGAAGCAGGTCCAAATGCAATCTCATCACAGAAGAAATAGCTGGGGGGTTGACATGGAACAGAGCCAACAAATGAAGGGACATTAACAAGATGCTGGGGAGCACCTGAGCCATAGTTTTCACTGCCTGCCTAGCTCCAGCATGGAACTGCTGATAGCTCAACTTGGGCATGACACTCAAGAGGGAACAGAGCTGACCTGCCCAGGGTATGGTGTTGAAAGGCAATAGCTTGCCTAGATCAACATATACAGGTTTCTAGGTCAAAAGGGCTTCCTATGTTAAGCTCAGGTTCTGAGTTCCATCATACTATGGACTATAGGAAACAAAGAAAGGCCTAGTTTATAGCTATGTATAGTTTACAATTCCTTCTACAAATTGTTTTGCAATGTTAAAGCACTTTGCATCCCTGAGCACTTTTGTACAAGGGGATATTTTACTATCAAAGCATGATAACCAGGTACAAAAAAAGTCTATGTTAATAATATATTAACATATTAACACAGAGAGGACGAAGCTAAGTAAAAAGTGATGCTTGCCAGCTCTGTGTATCCTCCACCACTATTTAGAACACAGTTCGTGCTCAGTAAATGTTAGGTACGGTAGTTGTTATTAATGACTATCATTTTGTGTTTAAAGATACATTTTACAAGCAATCTACTTGGTCCCAATGATTCTCAGAAGGGCTGTATTTACTATTTTTCTGAAAATTTCTGCAGCAAATTCATTAATTCAACTGCTACAGAAACCCAGACCATCACCACAATATGGACACATACATGTATTAAAAATGTGGGTGAGCAGTAATGACTGAAATGCAAAACCATGCAGCACAAGGACAACACAAAACAACATGATTCCATGCGAGCATGTTGGCTGGCCCTGACAGACACACAGATTGGGACATAAGAGGTCAAAAAACCTGTAGCAACCTTTTAAGAGCATCAGGTGAGAAAGAGTAATAGTTTAGTAATGGTATTCCTCAGTGAGAACAGGTTCGCAGAAAAACCGAGAGCCACGCTTGGCGGTGCGAGCAGTAAAGGGCACAGTCTTCAGCACTGCATCAAAAATGACAGCCAAACAACACAAACAGAAGAGAGTAAAAAGCCAAGATCTATTGCATTAGTACATGACTAGTGCTTTGTTAATCATACCCAGGGACAGGGGTCGGGGTGGGGGATGGCAGGAAAGGGGAAAGGAAATATATACTCAAGTTAGTTCATAAAAGTTCAAAAGAGTTAATCTGGGGCTTGGGAGTGAGGCAAAAAATGGAAACTGTTCCAAGGAGAATAAAAATTGCCTTATAATCACCTTCTTTGGTAGGTTAATGGTTTAGCTCAGGCAAGTAGAAAATGTACATTCATTTTATAAAACCAGGTGTCATTGGGATGGAGGACATACTAATGACAGAGGAACTCCAGGTTCTTACTGTGCAGGCCTGGATGCTTCCCTACCTACATGTTAATTCTGTAGCACTGAGACCAAGAGATGCTTACCTAGGAAGGAGATTTCTTCCTGGTCTTGCTCAGAGTAGAGTTTCCCCTCCAGTGTGGCAGAGACAAGGAGAGATGCTAAACAACTGAGGCTTTCTCTGCAAGCCACTGCAGCGTGTACACTGAGATACCAGTCAGCACACGTGTGCAGAGTCTGTAGGCCCCAGCCACTGATCTTACTCACTCAGTACATTCACTGCTTTAATCTGGCAAGTAATTATCTTACTGACTTTTTTATTTATCTAATTATCTATTTAATTTTCCTGGGTCTGAGCTGTTAAGAACAATTTGTAGTTTTTACATTTTGAGATCTCAATATATAATGCTGTCTAACCTATTACAAGAAATGAGAAGTCAAAAGTATAGAAATTATATTTTTAAAGAATTACGACAATTGGGAAAATGTGAATAATGACTAGGTATTACACAGTAAGGAACTGTTAGATTTGGGGAAGTGTGATAATGTTGCGGATGTGTTTTGTTTAAGAGTCCTTATCTGGTTTGTTTTGTTTTTTGAGACAAAGTTTTACTTTGTCACCCTGGGTAGAGTGCCATGGCATCACAGCTCACAGCAACCTCAAACTTTTGGGCTCAAGTGATTCTCTTGTCTCAGCCTCCTGCGTAGCTGGGACTACAGGTGCCCGCCACAAGGTGCCTGCCCAGCTACTTGTAGAGGTGGGGGTCTCACTCTGGCTCCGGCTGGTCTCCAACTCGTGAGCTCAGGCAATCCACCCGCCTCAGCCTCCCAGAGTGCTATGATTACAGGGGCGAGCCACTGCATCCAGCCCTTATCTCTTGAAGATACATAATGAAATACTTCCAAATGAAATTAGGTGTCTTGGACTATGTATCAAAACAACCCCAAGGATTAGGTATATGGGGGCGGGTGGAGCACACATGTACAAGATTGGTCATAGGTTGGTAATTGCTGAAATGGATGAGGGGTACGTGGAACTTCATACTATTCTCATGTTTTTGCATATTTTTGGACCACCTCATAATAAAAACCTTAAGTATCTGGAAACTGATGACATTCATGTGCAACAGATATGAAAGAAAAGTCACTTGCTGCCACTGCTACAAGACAGTGGCTTGAGTTATCATTCTGAGCTGTAAGAGGACATACAGAAACCTGGAAGAATTGGTTCAAGGAGAAAGCATTAAGCTTTTCTTTTTAATTTAACTGAACAAGAACCAAGCTGAGTTAAGCACAATTCTTAGCTAATAGAATAACCAATCCCCAACCCTGGACTAGAAGCCCATTGACTCAGCTACTTTGAATGAGTAAAGAGGCTTTTAAAGGGCAGGCATGGACTGTGATTAGTACAGAGCTAAATAAGTCTTGTCCACAATACTTATTAATCAGGCAGGTGGGTAGAAGTGGCTGTGAGGAGAAAAATGGAACATGATGACAAATTGAAAACAATTAAAAACCATTAGTAGAAGGAGCCCTGCTGAAACCTATAGAGTTCCAATGATATTGAAAAATTAAGACTTTTCAGAGAGCGTTAGGGCAGTATATGTGCTACTATAAATATACTTATGACCCTAGCATGGAGTCTCTCTGCATAATTCCAGATCTGAATAAAGTCCACTTGCCAATCCTGAAGAAAAGAAGCTGCAAGTCTGCATGTGGCCCAGGTGAGGTGAGGCCAGGCCAGAGGGGTCTCCATAGGTCACAGTGAGAAAATATCCTTTACCTGTGATAATATCTTCAATGGCACCATCTTTTCCCTCATATACATGTCTGTTATCTTTAACTTGACGCCTTCGTAATTCCGCAATTAACTCTTGCTGCTGCCTCTTTGATTTATGGGAAGGAGACTGAGAAGAAAGAAAGGCAGATGTTAAAAGAGCCAGTGGCCACTGGGAGTTTGTGAAAATTCAAAATGAGTTTGAACATTCTATTACAGCCTCAGCCAAAACCACACACAACACCATCCCAACATTCCGTTCAAATACAGAAACATTCAGGAAGCTTCTGGGAAGAAGAAGGAAGTTTTCACTGAAAAACACACAAAATTTCACCTGGCAGCAATGGGAAGTCTGGCCAGTAAGAGGCAGCTGGTAATAACCACAGGCTTTTTAAACTTTGGTGCAAAGGATCATGATACGGAAATGTTCCCTCCCACTCCTCCTGGGAAGGCCCTCCAGCTACCAAGACCAGCACCAATAGGCGACCACACAAAACCTCTAGATGCTCAGCCCTCCAGTCATCGGGTCGTCCGGTGTGGCCTCTCTGTATATCCAACTAAGAATTTAAATTCCAGATGTCTATAAAGAGAACTGCTACACGTGCCTCTTTCCTGTAGTTGCTGAACAGAGTAACAAATGAACAAATTTCCATTTGTCAAGTTTCTGTGCCAGAGAACGAAGTGGTAAGGATCCCAACTAAGCAAATATGGGTTGCTGCCCCACTTGCCCAGAGGCATCAGCAAGGCCTGGTCTCACACACAGGATGAGCCTGGAGCATCCTACCTTTGGGTCCTGCTGCTCCATCAGAGCTTCTTGCTCAAGGAGTTTTTCCATGAGAGCTTGTTCCTGCTTCTTCCTCAGCTCATTTTCCTCCTCTGCTTGCTGAGTGAATGAAAAGAATCAAACAGGTCAAGTCATTGTAAATGACAGCAGTCAAGATTTTTAAGTCATTCTTCGAGAATCCTTAGTGAATCAAGAGTTAGAGTAAATGGAAGGGTGAGATCTATACTTTATCCCTGTATTTAATTCTGATTCTGGGCTTCACTGTCTGTCTATCATCTCTTCAAAAGCTGGGAGCTAAGATTCATCTCATCCAGAAACCTTCCCTGATGACCCTCTTGGTTCTTGAACTGCCTCTTAGTCTTAGTCCTACATGTTGGTGGGGACCTACCCTTTTCTCAGCCGTGAAACCTACCTTTTTCATGTTAAGTTTGTTTTCCTTCCTTAATCTGTCTATCTACCTATAGCAAGATCCCTCTGCCTTTTGCCTGTTGCTGGGGGGAACCTCCATTCCCTAGGTCTCTTGTTTCCTTTAGAGGCCCCACAGCTGGGCTCTCTCCTGGGCTCTCTCCCCACAGCTCGTTCCTTCCCAAGGGAGGCAGAGTGACTAGTCTGATGAATCCAGAAGATAATGAAACAGGTTCACCTCAGTGTAGCCCTCTTGGGCCCTCTCTGAAGCCAGACCTCCCTGAAGAGACTTCTAATTGTTGAGCTGTGAAATGATGGGAGGATAAGTCATCTAATTTAAGACTGAGATAAGTTCAGAGATACCACATCCTCCAGCCCAGCTTTTATCAGTAATAAAATTTACATCTGCATCTCTGCTGCTTTTGTCTTAAGTTTCACCGTGGTGCATACTTGGGAAGAGAAAAGAGGGATGATGTCCTAAAACCCCAATCTCTACCTACAAAGGCCCCAGATCAGTGCCAGGCTGGGAGGTTATTCCTCACACATAGGACAAGGACAATAGCATCACTGTCTGATGACGTAGCATCACTGTCTGATGACGAGAGCACCTTAGCAGGGCCAGCTGAGAAGATCAAGGGGAGGAATAATAAGGTGTAAGGGGCATGCTGATGGACAGGCTGTGACCCGCCATACCCCACAGACCACCAAGGGCAGCTTCTCTTTAATTCTGTTCCACACACCTCCCTGCTGAAGCCCCGGGCTTTGAAACCAATCCCAACCATTTTGCAGTCCATCTGACTCAATGTAAAAATGGTATATATTTTCTCTTTTGACTTCGGACTTTCAAGTTTTTATGTAGAGGACTGTGGTCACAAAGCATGGCAAGAGCCACCTCAGGCCACCTCTGCAGCACCCAGCACCCCCGCCAGTGGTCTGCTGAGCACCACTGCCAGTGGCAGCTGCTAGTGACCTGCTCCTGCTCACAGTTCTCAGTGTCTTGCACACGGGGCTTGTGCCGTTTCTGTGTTCATCCTCACTGCCACAGACATTTTCCTTCTACGTGGGTCACTATAAAAGTTTTGAGATAGACTGTGTGATGGTCTACTGTTTAACTTCCAAGAAACACAGTTGACAGCCTTCTGTCTGATTTACCCCTGCGAGTTTCAACCTGCTCGGCTTACCAGTGTTGTTGGGAGGGCTTCATTTGTTTCCATCTGTGTGGATTTCATTTTTTCTACTTTTTGTGTATTTGTAATGACCAATGTACTAATTGAAAAACCACTGCTACATTAAGCCATGCTGAGAGAAGATGACTAAATATTTTGACCTTTGTAGTTTCAGTAAAAGGCCCAAGAATGATTCTCCAAAGCATTGGCCCCAAGTGGTGTTAGAGAAGTGTTGCCCTATTTCCAATGGGATTTTTCTCAAAAGTATAGATACCCTACCACATCTCTCCTCCCTTCTACAATAAACATTCCTTCTTCTAGCAACATTAACAACATGATGTGTGCCAGGGTTGTAGTGGCATTTCCTAGGTGGGCTAAACTCTTCTAATACCCTTTTTGTCATTTCTCAAAAGACAAATCCCTCTGACATGTGCCTCCTTAGGCCACATGCTTCTTTAAGACCATAGCCCTGAACTATGTCCAAGAAAGCCTCTCATGTGAAGAAGAGGCCATTTACTGATCCAAATAAAGCACAGAGAACGCCTATCTTTAATAGCATCACCCTTCAGGCTGCCCTAGAGAAATGTTGGTCTAACAGGTGGTAAGGCCTAGGCCAGGACTAATACAGGCTACTCTCCCCGACCTATGCTACAGCACACCTTGGCCATAGCCTACGGTTTACTTCCACACATTAAAAAACTCCATGGGAGGGCTGGATTTTCTAAATCCTTCACTTTGCTTGCCTGGGTAAACAGTCAGTGAGGCAGAAGTGGTCTTGGAGCATCTCACTTGCCACACAGGGCCAGACAAGAGCTTTTGTATTCTGGCTGAAGCCCAAGACTGGCTTGGTGGAGAAAGGGGCCACGATAGCCTGGGGGCCCATGAACTCTCAGCCTCCCCAAGGCCAGAGACCACTGTCTCACACAGACCACACAGATCTATTACCCAAAGGAGCTTGGAAGCCTCTGCAGAGCAACGGAGATTCGAACATATTTCAAGGATGGCACCTGCTTGAGAGATAATGACAGGGGGGCTTTAACGCACACTCCTATTTACCTTATATGCTTTCACAAACCGGACGAAGACAGGAAAGAAGACTGAGGGTGGCGCTGTCTTGGGATTTTCTCCAAAATACTTCACGACATCATCAAAGGCATCCTGTGAAGCAGTAAATTTCTCTTGAATTTCATTAGTTCGAGTACTCGGCCTTGATGTGCTGCGGCCAGACTTGAACAAAACAACAGCAATGAGACGGTGGCTCCCTCGCCTCCCTATGATTTTCTACCTCCTCAGAGACAACCATAGAGGTGCAGTGGTGGGACAGAGCAACTCATCTCCAGGACCTCCTGCTACTTCTACACACAGACACAGCCACACGGTATGAGGAACCATTTCCTCCAAGAGTTTCCAAGGCCATGGTAGAAAAGAACCTTAGAAGTCACTCTAAATCCCAATCCCTTTCTTCAGTGCTCCTTACATCCCCACAGCAGGGCCATTCCATTATATCTGCTTTCTGACTTCCCCCAACCCTCTGCCTCAGCCTTCTATTATGGTGCACAGTTCATTCTGACTGCTTTGCAGGTTTTGCCTACACGGCAGCAACCTCTGGTGTAGTATAAGATTTTAAGGTCAAGATCTACAAAAACCCAATGCACCTGAAACACTGCTTTGCTGAGCACAGGCCTGACACATGTTAGCTGAACTGAAAAGAGAATCCATGCCGGGGGTGTAGAAGTGCAAAGAGAGAGATGGGCATGGTAGCCCACCCCTGTAATCCTAGCACTTTGAGAGACCAAGGCAGGTGAACTGTTTGAGCTCAGGTATTTGAAACCAGCCTGAGCAAGACCCAGACCCCGTTCCTACTAAAAATAGAAAAACTGAGGTAAGATGATCTCTTCAGCCTAGGAATTTGAGGTTGCTGTGAGCTATAATGATGCCACAGCATTCTACCCAAGGCAATAGAGTAAGACTCTATCTCAAAAAAAAAAAAAAAAGAAGAGTTGAAAGAGGGGCAGGGAGCCTTTATTAAGGAGGGTCAAGGGGCGGCGCCTATGGCTCAAGGAGTAGGGTACAGGCCCCATATACCAGAGGTGGTACGTTCAAACACAGCCCTGGCCAAAAACTGCAAATAATAATAATAAAATAGTGTTTAAAAAAAAAAACAAAAAACAAAAAGAGGGTCAAATCCCAGATTAGAAAAGGACAACACTGGAAACAATCCCCCCATAATAATTAGTAGCTCATAATGTATCTACCCTCCAGACAGAGGGAAATGGAACGCTGTTACCCTAACCCAGGGCCTGTGCCTGAGGTGGCTTTAAAGCAGCGGTTCTCAAACTTCCTAATGCCACAATGTATTTTCATTGTTAAAAAAGGGTCACGACCCACAGGTTGAGAACTGCTGCTTTAAAGGATCTAGTTCAGGCGTCCTCAAACTGCGGCCCACTGGCCACATGAAGCGGTGTGAATTGTATTTGTTCCTGTTTTGTTTTTTACTTCAAAATAAGATATGTGCAGTGTGCATAGAAATTTGTTCATAGTTTGATTTTTTTTAAACTATAGTCTGGCTCTCCAATGGTCTGAGGGACACTGAATTGGCCCCCTGTTTAAAAAGTTTGAGAACGCCTGAGCTAGTTTCTTCTCTGTGGGTACTGAGGGTGCTGGTATTCACCTGTGCGATCTTGGCATCATCCTGTAGCTTCTTCAGCTTCCCCTCGTTGTTGAGGATGAACTCCTTCAGCAGCGTGTTGTGGTCATGCATAGTGTACTCCCTCTTGGTCAAGTCCATGCCTCTCTGGAGCTCCTTGACATCCAGTAAAACATTCTCAAGGGAGACTGAAGTAGAGAAAGCAATGTCCCAGTGAATCTCAACCAGTAAAATCAAAATCACTTTGCCATGTTCTCAGTAGATTCTTAGGCTTACTCAAGGGCCCTGGGTCTAGTTTCCAACTTTCAGCGGAGACCTTTTAATACTAATAATTGGCAAAGTGTTCACTACCAAGCACAGCATTAAATGTGCACTAATTCATTTGCACCATTAGCCCATTCTGCCAAAGAGGAAATGCAGCACTAAGTGGTTATGTCCTCCGTCATCCTGCCAGTAGGTAGTAGGAAGTTCAGGTAACAACTATGGACTCCAAGTCGTGTGCTAGTACGAGACAACTATTCCATGTCTCTTAGAAGAAATAGCCAAGTATCTGTCATCCTCTACCTTCTAACTCTTGCATTTCTGTGACTCTCCAGGAGGGGGCAGCAATTGTCCTGTTAACCGTAGATTCTATTGATGGCTAGAACCCAAGCAACCTTGAACAGCTTGCCTGCTTCAGAAATGTTTAGCATGACCTCTCCATTTGCAGCGTGCCACCTTCCAGAGCAGGCACACTCCTTGACTCCCCTGACCTCCAGCTTCCCCCATGGAGGTCAGACTCCTCCTCTGGCTTCCAGTTGCCTGACTCAGCTCTGCACATAGAAAAATAAAACAATGCAGTTTGTTTTTCCCTCACTAGACTTACACCATCCTACTCATCTAGGAATGCCCAGTACTCATAATGGTGCCAAAAAAGTACACGGAAGGCACTCAAAAAACTGTTCACTGGATATACGGAGTGAATACATGAGTGAAGGTGTGAAGAATCTGTGTTGGCCAACCTAGGCACAAAAGAACAAACAGAACAGCTCGGACAGGGAGTATCCCAGGATCCCCAATTTTCCCACTGATTTCTTTTCAAATGATACATTTTGGGAATCCCATTTTGGCCAAAAAACTGTGCTGGTACTAGTCAGTAAAGTAGGAATTCACTTTTTAACTTTTTTTTTTTTTTGTAGAGACAGTCTCACTTTATCGCCCTCAGTAGAGTGCTGTAGCATCACTGCTCACAGCAACCTCCAACTCCTGGGCTTAGGCAATTCTCTTGGCTCAGCCTGCCGAGTAGCTGGGACTACAAGCGCCTGCCACAAGGCCAGGTATTTTTGTTGTTGCTGCAGTTCGGCCGGGGCCGGGTTTGAACCTGCCACCCTCGGTATATGGGGCCGGCATCCTACCCACTGAGCCATAGGCGCCGCCCTTTAACTTTTTTCTTAATTAGAATTATGATGCTTCTAATTTACAAAGGGATAGAAACTCTGCTAAGTGCCTGAGTGAGCCCCTAAACAGAGGTCCTCAAACTTTTTAAACGGGGCCAGTTCACTGTCCCTCAGACCACTGGAGGGCTGGACTATAGTTTAAAAAACAAACAAACAACAAAAAAAAAAACTATGAACAAATTCCTATGCACACTGCACATATCTTATTTTGAAGTAAAAAAACAAAACAGGAACAAATACAGTCACACCACCTCATGTGGTCCGCGGGCCGCAGTTTGAGGACCCCTGCCTCAGCAGTTCTGTCCAGCCTGCATAGCATAGTTCTTCATGTTCATAGGATCATTTCCATCTACCTCTCAGTCTCCTCTAGGGTTCTGGCAGCATCCATGCCAGTAACAGTGTATCTATCACCTCATTCATTCATCTGTTCACTCGCTCATTCATTTATTCCCACCATCCAATTTGCTAGAAGCTAAGGGAATTATAAAGATAAATAAAAAACTCATTATACCCTTAGAAGTATGTAAGTTATAATCAACATGAAAATGTTTATAATAAAATTTGAAAAATCTCATACATGAGGGTAGTATGAGAAGTTCTTTAGTAATAATGAAGCAGCAGCCATTTACCCTTGCCTCAAAAATTCTTTATTCTGGAGTAGGCCTTGGGAATCTGAATTTATAATAAATATAGGCTGCTTACGGTTCATGACGACAATTTGAGAATCACAGGCTTTAGCTAACTCCCAAGTCAATTTGCACGTAGTTCCCTTTGCTAACCTAACATTCTTTTGGAAAGACATGATACATTGGATGATACCTTATATGAGAAGTTAAAAGCCTTGGGTTCAAGCCCTGCTTCTATCACTTTCCACCCATGTGACCTTGAGTGTGACATTTAACCCCTAAAAATGTTAATTTTCTCACCTACAATATGGGGATTCCTTATGCATCCCAGCTACCTTAGAGCCACTGATGATTTAGATGAGGAAATGTGTAACTGTTATACCAAAGCAGTAAACAAGAAGTACTGAAAATTTAACTAGCGTTCAGGGCAAAAGTAAAATGTTTAGAACATTTACAAAACATTACAAAATGTTTACCGTATCTGAGTAAATGAAGTGGCACAAAATCAAATTAAAATTGTTGGAGCCGGGTACAGTGGCTCATGCTTGTAATCCTAGCACTCTGTGAGTGCCAAGGTAGGTGGATGACCTAAGCTCAACAGCCTGAGCAAAGTGAGACCCCAGCCTCTACTAAAAATAGAAAAACTACAGGGCGTTGTGGTGGGCTTCTGTAGTCGTAGCTACTCAGGAGGCTGAGACAAGATGATTGCTTGAGCCCAGGAGTTTGAGGTTGCAGTGAGCTATGACAGGACGACACTCAACCCTCTCCCCATCAACTGGCGACTGAATGAGACTGTCCCACCAAAAAGAAAAGTGTTTGTTGGGGTGCTAATTTTCAGATTCTTATTCTTACATTTCACACAACAGCAATAGAATAAAAGGGGCAGTAAATAAAAAAGGGAAGGTACATGAGTTTCAAAGACCTGGATCTTTTCAGAGCGGACACAGAGACATCGCCTTCACACCCATGTCCACTACTGCTCTCAAGAGTGGGCCACACCACAGGCCATCTGACATCTTCCTCTTGGCTTTTTAAATGGGTTCTGGAGAGTGCTTGTTTCAGCAAAGAACAGTTTCCCCATGATTAAAGGCATGAAAGACCCCAAAGCGGTGTTAATAGCTGTAATCTAGTACCTGCAGCAGCTTTTTCCACATAATGAAGCTCGTTATAAAATAGGGACACTTGGTGATACTTTTCTTTGACAACATTTGATATGTAATGCAACAGCGTCTGCTTTCGGTCCGTTGACTTTGTGTCTAAGAGCTGACAAGTGGAGAGAACACAGGTTAGGTGCAAGGGCAAGGGATGAGCAGAGAGCGCCCCTGCCGATTTCTCACCCAGAGTGACCCGCTGAGGACCATCCCCCACAGGACAACAAAAAGCATGCCCAGAGGAGATTCAAGATTCAATCTGCTCTTAATATAATGATGTGCTAAACTGTAAGGATTACTCTAAGCACCTAATAACAGTTCCCATCTTTTTTCTACAGTAGTCCCCCCTTCTCTGTGGCTTCGCTCTGTGGTTTCAGTTGCCCACAGTAAACCATGGTTCAAAAATATTAAGTGGAATATTCGGATATAATTCATAAGTTTTAAACTGTGCACCATTCTGAGTACCCTGATGAAATCCTGCACTACCTAGCTCTGTCCTACCCAGCTGGTGACTCCTCCCTTGGTCCAGCAGATCCACACTGTATAGATGCTTCCCTACCTATTAGCTATTTAGCATCCATCTGGGTTATCATCACCAACCACAGTACTTGCATTCAAATAATCCTTATTTTAGGCTTGGCACCCATAGCACAGGGGTTACAGTGCTGGCCACATACACTGAGGCTGTTAGGTTTGAACCCGGCTCAGACCAGCTAAAACAACAATTGCAACAAAAAAACAGCCAGGTGTTGTGACGGGTGCCTATAGTCCCAGCCACTTGGGAGGCTGAGGCAAGAGAATTGCTTAAGCCCAAGAGTTGCTGTGAGCTGTGACAGCACAGTACTCTACAGAGAGCGACATTGTGAGACTCTGTCTCATTTAAAAAAAAAAATCCTTATTTAATTTAATTATTCTATTTTATTACAAATTATTGTTGCTAATCTCTCACTGTGACCAATTTACAAATAAACTTCATCACAGGTATGAGTGTATAGGGAAAAACATAATACATCTATAAATAAGGTTCAGTCCTATCTGAGGTTTCAGGTGTCTACCAGTGTCTCAGATCGTATCTCCTATGGATAAGGGGGGACTAACTACTGCACCTACATGAACTATCCTAGCCCTGCACCTGCTATCTCACCTCCGCTGGCTTACAAGCAGGAAGATTCCAGTTTCAGCACTCTTCAAAGTCAGAGGCCAGTGCTGAAGTGGAACACAAAGCCAGCAGGTGTCTGTAGAGTCCTCCTGTACAGCAAGTTTCCTACACTACAGTCTTTACATTTAGCTCAGCTCCCACCTTATTCCTGAGCTTCTGATGACTCAGAACAGATATGCATAACTGACCAACATCTGCTGGGGCCAGAACCATGACTGATAAGACAATGTCTATCAGCCTGGGGACTCAACCCACAGCCCAGCCTTCCCATGTAGCAATCACATTAGGCCTGCACAACCTGGAGTGGGGTCATGCAGGATTTTTTTGAGTCAGGTAAG
Organism: Loris lydekkerianus; assembly: GCA_963574355.1. Lineage (NCBI taxonomy): Eukaryota > Metazoa > Chordata > Mammalia > Primates > Lorisidae > Loris > Loris lydekkerianus. Next base: position 1,585 of record CAUYPK010115411.1, on the reverse strand, counting down.
TCAGGTAACTTTGAAAAGTTGAGCACCTTTTCCATACAGCAGCAAAAAAATGCATATATTTTTAAAGAAAATAAAGAAAACTATTTTTTTAAAGCAATTTAAAACTTATTTCCATTCAATCCCCCCACCCCCATATTTTACCTAGCTGAAATTAAACTGTATAATTTATACTCTGAGGGCTGGGTGCAGTGGCTCATGTCTGTAATCCTAGCACTCTGGGCGGCCAAGGCAGGTGGATCCCTTGAACTCAGGAGTTTGAGAACAGCCTGAGCAAGAGTGAGACCCCCATCTCCATAAATAGCTGTGACTATTGCCCCAGCTACTCAGGAGGCTGAGGCAAGAAGATCCCTTAAGCCCAAGGGTATGAGGTTTACGTGAGCTACGATGCCATAGCACTCTAGCCTAGGGCAAAAAAGTAAGACTGTCTCAAAAAGGAAAAAACAAATTATATCCTGCTTTCTCATCTAGACACAAAATTATCCATTTCTTTGCATACTTTTCATAAATATTTTAACAGTTGAAAATAGTTCACTGTATTAGCTATTATTATAAAGCATTTCATCATTTCCCACTATGTTGGACTTTTCAAACTGTTGCTAATTATTTGCAATGATAAATAAAATATAGCATTCATAAGTCAAACACTTCAATAAAGGTTCCTAGAAATGGAAATACTGGGTCAAAGGGTATGAGTATTTATAGGTTCTAAGTGCTTACGGTCAAATGGTGTTCCAGACAATTTGTGCCAGTTAATCCTCCCACTAGCAGAGAATCTTCATCCAAATATCCTACCCCCACTTCCAAGAGCAGACTCTCCCTCTCACCAGGACTTAATCTCTGCCAGCTGTCTGTCCTTCACATAGCTCTCCTATTTCCTTTCGTCCACTCACCAGATCTAAACTCTGAAGTTTAAATCCATAAACTGCTCCTCTTTTACTGCTATTCATGTAGTTTCCAAGGGCCAAGATGATCTGTGAGGGAGTTAGAGAAGAGAAGCCCGTCAGTACAGCATCCCAGACAGACAGGGCAGCTCCTCTATGTTTACAGGGACAATTTCACTTGCCTCCAGAATTTTCTTGAGTTTCTGGGATGACTTTATAGACACAGATGCTGCTATAATTGCATGTAGTTGCTAGATTCCAATCAGAGAAAGGAAAGGGGAAAGAAAAAAAGACATGTTAGAAATAGGAAACGAATTGGAAACTAAAAACAGAAAAGAACATGCTTGCATTTCCAGCATGAAGTATCGATGATGAGATTCTACTTCTAAGCATCAGCCTGCCCTGCTATGTCTTAGGTAACCATATTGTTACCTGTAACGTCTTTTCTTAAACTATTTGTAATAACAAGTGGCATTAGGAACATGCTTATCATAAAATCTATAACCATAACCAGTAAGACTGAGTTAAGAGCCAACCAGCTTCTTCTGGCAGAACTCAATTCCCTGCCCACCACAACTAATCATGTCATACAATTTATATGTTTAAATGGAGCTATGAAGAAAGAAAATGTGGGGGGTGGTGGTGACAAAGGGGTATTGTACCCTTCAAAAGTTCTCAGAATATGTTTTTACTCTTGCATCCAC